>WNWK01013226.1:0-56178 GCA_009830355.1 Cherax destructor
ACAACACAACAACCTATACATATATACTTCACTCAGGTTGATAGATTTCAAAACTGTATATGTCAGCCCATCCTAGTAATGGAATGTGACAAGGAAACAATAGGTATCTGTTGTTCCCACGTAGCAACTATCATATAAATAGCGTAGCAGCCACTCTGGATGTGTCAATTTTGCTAAAAATGTATTTGTTTGTTTTTGAGGGGGACTACTACTACTTAGTGCTGCGCACTCTGGATGCTGCAATTCTGCTAAAACATGCTGCTGTTGTATCTGCAGTGCGCTAGCATGCAACAGCGCGCACACGCAGCACAGCAACTGCAGCAATTGCAACAACAGCAGCAACACACATAGCAGCAGCTAGCAACAGCACAACCAGCAACAGCAGCAGCAGCACAACAGCAGCAGCGCAACAGCAGCAGCAACAGCAGCAGCAGCACAGCAGCAACAGCAGCACACACAGCAGCACAACAGCACAGCAGCTAACAGCAGCAGCAGCAGCAGCAGCAGCAGCAGCAGCAGCAGCAGCAGCACGCAGCAGCACACAGCAGCAGCAGCAGCAACAGCAGCAGCAGCACAGCACAGCAGCAGCAGCAGCACAGCAGCAGCAAGCAACCAGCAGCAGCAAGCAGCAGAAACACAGCAACAGCAGCAGCAGCAGCACAGCAGCAGCAGCACAGCAGCACAGCAGCAACGCAGCAGCACAAGCAGCACACAACAGCACAGCAGCAGCAGCAGCCAGCAACACAGCAACAGCAGCAACAGCAACAGCACAGCAGCAACAGCAGCAGCAGCAACAGCAGCAACAGCAGCAGCAGCACAGCAGCAGCACAGCAACGCACAGCAACAGCACAACAGCAGCAGCAGCAACAGCAGCAGCAGCAGCAGCAGCAGCAACAGCAGCAACAGCAGCAACACAGCAGCAGCACAGCAACAGCAACAGCAGCAGCAACAGCAGCAGCAGCAACAGCAGCAACAGCAACAGCACAGCAGCAGCAGCAGCAACAGCAACAGCAGCAGCAGCAGCAACAGCAGCAGCAGCAGCACAGCAGCAACAGCAGCAACGCAGCAAACAACAGCAGCAGCACAGCAGCAGCAGCAGCAGCAGCAGCAGCAGCAAGCAACAGCAGCAGCAACAGCGCAGCAGCAGCACAGCAGCAGCGCTGCATGCGCAGCGCCGCGCGCAGCTGCTGCGTGCTGCGCTGCGCTGCTCCCTGCTGCTGCTGCTGCTGCTGCTGCTGCTGCTCTCCTCCTCCTCCTCCTCCTCCTCCTCCTCCTCCTCCTCCTCCTCCTCTTCCTCTTCCTCTTCCTCTTCCTCTTCCTCTTCCTCTTCTTCCTCTTCCTCTTCCTCTTCCTGCTCCTTCCCTGGTCAAGGGCTGGAGATGACGCGACCTCAGGGACGCAGCTTCCTATATGTCATATTCTCGAGGCTTGCATTCCCCTCCTACGACCCCACCTACCTCTAACTGCCCCTCCCACTACCCCCACCCACCTCTAGCTGCCATCCACTTCCACCCCTCTGCTGCTCCTCCCCCTCTAGCTGCCCCTCTCACTACCCACCCACCTCTAGCTGCCCCTCTCACTACCCCACCCACCTCTAGCTGCCCCTCTCACTACCCCACCCACCTCTAGCTGCCCCTCCCACTGCCCCACCAACCTCTAGCTGCTCCTCCCACTGCTCCACCCACCTCCACCTGCTCCTCCCACTTCTAGCTGCTCCACCCACCTCTAGCTGCCTCTCCCACTGCTCCACCCACCTCTAGCTGCCTCTCCCACTGCTCCACCCACCTCTAGCTGCCTCTCCCACTGCTCCACCCACCTCTAGTTGCCTCTCCCACTGCTCCACCCACCTCTAGTTGCCTCTCCCACTGCTCCACCCACCTCTAGTTGCCTCTCCCACTGTTCCACCCACCTCTAGCTGCCTCTCCCACTGCTCCACCCACATCTAGCTGCCTCTCCCACTGCTCCACCCACCTCTAGCTGCCTCTCCCACTGCTCTACCTGCCCACCATTGGTAAAGCTCCCTCCCCCGCTATTTACAAAGCTTCCCTCGCTCACCACTTAAGATGAAGGGCATTTAACAAGTGAGTGTCACTGCCACTTGATGTCACTTGTGTGTGTGTGGGGGGGGGAGCAGTGGTGGCACTCTGGTGCCATCGATCACACGGCTCAGTCTCCCTCCACGCCTCTCACTCTTCAGAGTGACCACATCCTCACCATCACTCACTTTCATCTCTCAAGCTCATCCTCTCATTTATCTCTCACCACGTCATCATTGAAACCAAATTATCACATAAGCTTATCTTACCACCGTATTTCAACGCTGTCACCTTCACACCATTATTATCAACGCTGTCACCTTCACACCATTATTATCAACGCTGTCACCTTCACACCATTATTATCAACGCTGTCACCTTCACAACATTATTATCAACGTTGTCACCTTCACACCATTATTATCAACGCTGTCACCTTCACACCATTATTATTAACGTTATTACATCACTGTTATCATTCTGTTCATCCTTCACATCTTCGCTTCTCCTTGTTACCACTCGTTTACGTCTTTATTTCTACACTTTTACGTCTTTATTTCTACACTTTTACGTCTTTATTTCTACACTTTTACGTCTTTATTTCTACACTTTTAAGTGTTTCTTGTCACTTGATTGTCTATTTTCACACATTTACGTTTTTCCACTCGTTTACGTCTTTATTTTGAAACTTTTTCCTGTAATGGTCTTTTATTGCTCATTTTTGTGACACTTCGCGGTTCTGGTGCTGTATAACCAGTGAGGGTTTAGCGTTTATTTGTATTTAATGGTAATAAAGCGACGATCGGGTGTTTATATACTGTTTTCCCCTGTAGGGAAGTTCCTTGATGCCGGTGAGGGGCTCTTGATCCTAGGAATTGGACTTGACCTCCATTGATTGAACCTGGTTGCCTCCCATTCTTTCCTGGTGGTATGTATACCACCAGGGTGGGTATATATACCACCAGGGTGGGTATATATACCACCAGGGTGGGTATATATACCACCAGGGTGGGTATGTATACCACCAGGGTGGGTATGTATATCGCCAGGGTGGGTATGTATAACCGCCAGGGTGGGTATGTTTACCACCATGGTGGGTATGTATACCACCAGGATGGGTATGTATACCGCCAGGGTGGGTATGTATTCCGCCAGGGTGGGTATGTATACCGCTAAGGTGGGTATGTATACCGCTAGGGTGGGTATGTATACCGCCAGGGTGGATATGTATACATAAGAACATAATAAAAAGAAACTGCAGCAGGCCTACTGGCCCATGCGAGGCAGGTCCAATTCACCCACCGGCTTAAGCTAATGGCTTACGGTAGTCAGGTCAGGTACTATTCACTAAGAAAGGAGCACTGCAACAGACCTAGTAGCACAAGCTGGTCAGGTCCAACTCACACCCACCCACTCATGTATTTATCTAACTTATTTTTAAAACTACACAACGTCTTAGCTTCTATGACGGTACTCGGGAGTTTGTTCAACTCATCCACAACTCTATTACCAAACCAGTGTTTTCCTATATCCTTCCTGAATCTGAATTTTTCCAACTTAAAACCACTGCTGCGAGAACTGTCTATGCTAGATATTTTTAGCACGCTATTTACATCCCCTTAATTAATTCCTGTTTTCCATTTATACACCTCAATCATATTTCCCCTAATTCTACGCCTTTCTAGAGAGTGCAGATTCAGGAACCTAAGTCTAGCCTCATAGGGAATAGGGTAGATTTCTGATACATGGGATCAACTTTGTCATCCTCCTTTGTACGTTTTCCAATGCCTTCTGTAATACGGTGACCAGAACTGTGCAGCATAATCTAAATGAGGCCTAACCAAAGATATATAGAGTTGAAGAACAACCTGAGGACTTCTATTATTTATTCTTCTTGATATGAAGAAAAGGAGTCAGCTTTATTGCGAACACTTATGCACTGTTGTCTTGGTTTCAGATTACTGCTAACCAGAACTCCTAAATCCTTTTCGCAATCCGTAATACTAAGATCTACATTATTTAGTTTATATGTGGCATGGTTATTTTCCTGTCCAACATTTAGAACTTTGCATTTGTCTATATTAAACTGCATCTGCCACTTCTCCGACCACTGCATCAGTCTATTCAAATCATTCTGGAGTGCTCTAATGTCCTCATTAGAATGAATTGGACGGCCTATTTTGGTGTCATCAGCAAATTTGCTTATATCGCTATTTATTCCCTCATCTATGTCGTTTATGTAAATTGTGAACAAGAGGCCCAACACTGACCCCTGTGGAACACCGTTTGAGACGTGCCCCCATTCTAATTTCTCCCCATTTATGCAAAAATGTTGTTTGTTGTTTGTGACTTGAATTATGACTTACGTCTGACTCGAAAGGGTATTTCCTTAAAAGGAAAAAAAAAAAAGGAATGGAAGGGGGTTTACAAGTGTACATGGTAGAGCTGTAATGGTTTCATGTTATTTGGTGTATTACAGTGATACCAGGTCTTCCGACTGTTTGGGTAAGACTTTTGCAGAAACAGTATTGTTCATGTGTGTTTGTGGAATGTAATATGATTTTTAATTTTTATTAAGGCAGTTGTGGTGTTTAATTTTTGTAACATGTGTGAGCAGGGAGATGGGTTTTGAGGTGTGGTTAGGTAAAGGCAGTTTTTGTTTTGTGTATAGTTTTGCTGCAGTTTGTAGTTGTATTCTGATATTTTCCAGTAAAGATAAGACAACCTAGTAAATAGGTTAATATGAAGGAGATTGATTATATTTGTGTTTCGTTTTCTGGTAGGGTGAGGAGCTTATGTATATGTTTCAATATGCGATTTTGTCATGACATGTATTATATGTACTGTTTTAAATAAAATAAAAAAAAAATTATGCAAACTCTCTGCTGCCTATTTGTCAACCATGCCTCTACCCAGGAAAAAAATTCTCCTCATATTCCGTGTGCCTTAAGTTTCCTCAATAGCCTCTGATGTGGAACTCTATCGAAAGCCTTACTGAAGTCCATATACACTATATCATATTCATTACCATGATCTACCTCCTCAAATACCTTAGTAAAAAAAGTTAGTAAATTCGTAAGACAGGAACGTCCCTTTGTAAAACCGTGCTGAGATTCATTAATCAATTTATGCCTTTCAAGATGGATACGAATTGCCTCGGCAATTATTGATTCCATAATTTTTCTTACTATGGAGGTAAGGCTTATTGGAGGGTGGGTATGTATACCGCCAGGGTGGGTATGTATACCGCCAGGGTGGGTATGTATACCGCCAGGGTGGGTATGTATACCGCCAGGGTGGGTATGTATACCGCCAGGGTGGGTATGTATACTGCCAGGGTGGGTATGTATACAGCCAGGGTGGGTATGTATACCACCAGGGTACATATGTATACCACCAAGGTGGGTATGTATAAAGTCATAAAAATCTCTGGTAACTTAAGAATGTCGTTGCTGCAGAAAACTGATTTGTTTTTGTTCAGTTTTATCAGTTCAATTTTTGTTTCAACTTCCGTGATGTCTGTGCAACGTTACTGACAGTGTTTACCAGAGCATAAACACGGATGTTGCAACGTTTGAGAGAGAGAGAAAGAATGAGTGAGGTTATATGAACGATACGAGTGGAAGTGAGAAAGGGTGAGTAACTTGCCAACCTTACTGCTGGTTTGTCACTACTCTCCCTTCAGTGTATGTATGTTACTCCTCTTTAGTGTATATCACTTCTCTCCCTTTAGTGTATGTATATCACTCCTATCCCTTCACTGTATGTATGTCACCCCTCTCCCTTCAATTTATGTATGTCATTCCTCTAACTTCGTCCCCTATCCACACTTCCCTCCCTACCATACCTTTCCCATCTCATTGAACGCCTCTTCCTTGAGTACAGGTAGACCCTTTCCCTATTTCCCTGCCTTCTACCCGCTCATACTTATGACTGGTTTAGAGGGCTTTTCTACCCTCGCAGCCCGCCTTTGGTCAGACGTCCTTGTTGATTCGCTGTTCAACCAGGCTGTTGATGTTGGTGGTCTTCCTAGTTATCATAGCCTGGTTGATGTGGCACTTGGTGGTGGTAGTGATCCAGTTTTCCCTTGATGACTTCTACAATTGTTCTGGCAATATTTCTATCTGCTGGTTAGTAGGTTGAATAGTCTTGGGCCACGGATGTTGGTACACTGTTCGCAGGGAAGTCCGTGGATTCCCTGCTGTTTACCGAACCAATTTTACACTTTCTCCCATATATCTTTCTATATTAAGTTAAAGTAATGTAGATTTGGGACCTAACCTCTTATGATGTCAAGTTATATTTTATCTTCTGTTTCAGGAAGTGCAATCCAAGTACTTAGAGGAGTTTCTAGTAGTTTTAGTCTTTTTTTTAATCTATTTGGGTAGTAATATAGTCAGTGCACGTTACCCGTCTTTGATATTTCTCGTGCCTTATCGATGCTGTGAGCTCAGAACACTGAGAGCACACGCGATGTGAATAATGGCAACATTGGGATTATTTCTCTTGTTTTAAAGGTTCTCATTATCCGTCGTCTTTTTCTGGTCTTCTCTGCATGTGCTTTATTGTGTTCTCTAAATGACAGATCATCTGACATTATTTATCCTAAATCTTTTAACTATTACTTGCATTCTATGAGATGGTCTGCTTGCGTTTTATCTTCGTATTGAGTACATTCTTTATATACTTAAGTAACTGAAATTTGTCATCAATAAACATTTTATTTGCCCTCTGGAATACTTTGTATCTTATGCCGAAACGACTTTTATTTTGGTATCGTTGACAAAGGATAATACAAAGTTGTAGCTAGTGTTATAATTTGTCTGCTATGACCCCGAGTAAGAGGAGCCAGCGTTGTACCGTGCTACTGCACCTCTTACGTTACTAAGACTTGATTTCGTTTGGTTTATTATTATTATTTTTAGAAAACTGAATATCCATAGCTTTTTGTTATACCTATTGCCCTCATTTTATGGGCTAACACTCCATGGTCGTATGTCAAATGTCTCCTTCAAGTCCGCGGTACTTTTGACAGAGTGAAGTAATAGTTGACAGGCATCACCTTGCCATATCGAGTCCCCCTCTGCCCCTTTGTGTGTGTCTCTCTCTCTCTCTCTCTCTCTCTCTCTCTCTCTCTCTCTCTCTCTCTCTCTCTCTCTCTCTCTCGCAATTTTCTTACTAACCGGCCTCTGTACACCTTTGGCGTGCGTGCTTCTGGTACCAACAGCCTGGTCGATCTGGCTTGTACTGGGACGGGGGGGCGGTGTGAACTCCAGATAGCCCACCTTTCACCCCCCTTACCCTCCTACTTACCCACTACTCACACGTTGTAGTAACTCCAGCTATGCTGGAAGGAAATCTTTGAAGCTGTCGTAGCTGATGAACTGTTATTGCAATACTTGCAAAATATCCTGACTGCCTCACTGAAGTCTCTCAGCTCAGCCTGACAGTTTTCAACATGAGCGCCATGCTGCCTGATGGGATGTGACAGGTATACATAACTAGCATAGATAAGCAGCACTGGTGGTTGTGGGTGTAGGTGGTGGTTCTGGGGTACGTGGTGGTTATTGGTGTAGGTGGTGGTTGTGGGTGTAGGTGGTAGCTGTGGGTGGTGGTTGTGAGTGTAGGTAGTGATTGGTTATAATTTGTATGAGTTGGGGTAGTTGGTTTGGGTGTTGTGGTTGTAGGTTGTGGTTATGGGTTTAGTTGTGGGTGTTAATTGTGGGTGTAGGTGGTGGTTGTGAGTGTAGGTGGTGTTGGGTGTAGGGGTTGTGAGTGTAGGTGGTGGTTGTGGGTGTAGGTGTGGTTGTGTGTGTAGGTGGTGTTGTGAGTGTAGGTGGTTGTGGCTGTAGGTATGTGGTGGTTGTGAGTGTAGGTGGTGATTGTGGGTGTAGGTGGTGGTTGTGAGGTATGTTGTATATATGTTAGTATGGTTGTCTTATGCATGTACACATTAACTTGATACAATGGTGATTGTAACGACTTTGCCTTCATTTGAATAATATACAAGTAAACATACACTTGTATATTAATTAATAATTAAAATTCAGGTATATACATTGAATTAATAAAATTTCCGTCATTTGTCAATAGCACAGTGATACAAGTACAAAATTTTCGCCTAATCTTATATTCGTAAATGTATTACACAGCTTTATGTTGAGGTAGTCAGTGATGTTCTTCTTCAACCGTTGTGACAATGTGTAAAGCTATGCGTTAGTACTCCTGAGTCTGAACGTTGTAATGGAGAGTCTCTCTTGTGACTGTGTGCAGTTACTGTCCACTACCTTCCACTGCCAATACTATGCCTACTCCTCTACCATTCCACCTCCCCACTACCATACCACCTCCCTGCTACCATACCACCTCCCTGCTACCATACCACCTCCCCACTACCATACCACCTCCCTGCTACCATTCCACCTCCACACTACCATACCACCTCCCTGCTACCATTCCACCTCCACACTACCATACCACCTCCCTGCTACCATTCCACCTCCACACTACCATACCACCTCCCTGCTACCATTCCACCTCCACACTACCATACCACCTCCCTGCTACCATTCCACCTCCCCACTACCATACCACCTCCCTGCTACCATTCCACCTCCCCACTACCATACCACCTCCCTATTACCATACCACCTCCCTGTTACCATACCACCTCCCTGTTACCATACCACCTCCCTGTTACCATACCTCCTCCCTGTTACCATACCACCTCCCTGCTACCATTCCACCTCCCTGTTACCATACCACCTCCCTGTTACCATACCACCTCCCTGTTACCATACCACCTCCCTGCTACCATTCCACCTCCCTGTTACCATACCACCTCCCTGTTACCATACCACCTCCCTGTTACCATACCACCTCCCTGCTACCATACCACCTCCCTGCTACCATTCCACCTCCCTGTTACCATACCACCTCCCTGTTACCATACCACCTCCCTGTTACCATACCACCTCCCTGTTACCATACCACCTCCCTGTTACCATACCACCTCCCTGCTACCATTCCACCTCCCCACTACCATACCACCTCCCTGCTACCATTCCACCTCCCCACTACCATTCCACCTCCCCACTACCATACCACCTCCCTGTTACCATACCACCTCCCTGCTACCATTCCACCTCCCTGCTACCATTCCACCTCCCTGCTACCATTCCACCTCCCTGCTACCATTCCACCTCCCTGCTACCATTCCACCTCCCTGCTACCATTCCACCTACCTGCTACCATTCCACCTCCCCACTACCATTCCACCTCCGTTACCATACCACCTCCCTGTTACCATACCACCTCCCTGTTACCATACCACCTCCCTGTTATCATTCCACCTCCCTGTTACCATACCACCTCCCCACTACCATACCACCTCCCTGTTACCATTCCACCTCCCTGCTACCATTCCACCTCCCTGCTACCATTCCACCTCATCACTACCATTCCACCTCCCTGCTACAATTCCTTCTCCCCATTACCATTCCACCTCCCCATTACCATTCCACCTCCCCACTACCATTCCACCTCCCCACTACCATTCCACCTCCCCACTACCATTCCACCTCCCCACTACCATTCCACCTCCCTATTACCATTCCACCTCCCTGTTACCATTCCACCTCCCCACTATTCCACCTGCCTACTACCATTCCATCTCCCTACTACCATTCCATCTCCCTACTACCATTCGACCTCCCTGCTACCATTCGACCTCCCTGCTACCAGTCCACCTCCCTACTACCGTTCCATCTCCCTACTACCATTCCACCTCCCTGCTACCATTCCACCTCTGCTACCATTCCACCTCTCTGCTACCATTCCACCTCTCTGCTACCATTCCACCTCTGCTACCATTCCTTCTCCCCACTACCATTCCACCTCCCTGCTACCATTCCATCTCCCCACTACCATTCCTCTTCCCTACTACCATTCCACTTCCCTACTACCATTCCACCTCTCAGGAATTTTTCCTTCGTAATCATATCCACCCTAGTCCTCTGTAGGGATGTCAGCAACAGCCTGGTTGACCAGGCAAGCACCAGATGATCCTGGCCCATGGCCGGGCTCCGAGAGTAATAAGACTCGAAACTAGTCAAAAGATATATCAAAGGTATATCTCTTCTGTTGTCTTAACCTGATATATCCTACCTTAGCCATCCTCTTTCTTATTGATTAATTGTCCGTTTCCGTGTCACTAACAGTGGAGCGCTTCACCTGTTGAATAACAACGGGCCGGGATAACAGGTAGATGGTGACTGGTTATACGAGAGTCGGTGGTTAATGGTTCATCGCTGGTGACTGTAGGCCTACTGAATGACCCAGTTGTATTGTAGGCCTACTGAATGACCCAGTTGTACTATAGGCCTACTGAATGACCCAGTTGTACTGTAGGCCTACTTAATGACCCAGTTGTACTGTAGGCCTACTGAATGACCCAGTTGTACTGTAGGCCTACTGAATGACCCAGTTGTACTGTAGGCCTACTGAATGACCCAGTTGTACTGTAGGCCTACTGAATGACCCAGTTATACTGTAGGCCTACTGAATGACCCAGTTATACTGTAGGCCTACTGAATGACCCAGTTATACTGTAGGCCTACTGAATGACCCAGTTGTACTGTAGGCCTACTGAATGACCCAGTTGTACTGTAGGCCTACTGAATGACCCAGTTGTACTGTAGGACTACTGAATGACCCAGTTATACTGTAGGCCTACTGAATGACCCAGTTGTACTGTAGGCCTACTGAATGACCCAGTTGTACTGTAGGCCTACTGAATGACCCAGTTATACCTGGGCAGCATTTATTCCCAGAAAAATAATTTGTTCATTTATTTAGAGGCGGTAGATAACATGACTAATGGAAGGAGAGAGAGAGAGAGTGAATGAATGGCAGTGAAGGAAGTATGAAGAAAGATTTAGGGAGACTTGAGTGTAACGTCGGAAGAATGAGAGGAGAGTGAAAGCTGTAGAAGAGAAGAAGGGAAAGTTGTAGAAAAAATAAGTGAGAGGTAAAAGAAAGAGGAGAGGGGTCACAGAAAACTTGCGAGCGGTCACAAACAGCGTGCGAGGGTCACAAACAACGTGAAAGGGGGTGACAGCGTGCGAGGGGTCACAAACGTGAAAGGTAATAACATAAGAGGGTCACAAACAACGTGAGAGGGGTTACAACGTGAGAGGGGTTACAACGTGAGAGGGGTCACAACGTGTAGGGGTCACACACAATGTGAGGGGTCACAACGTGTGGGGTCAGAAACAACGTGAGAGGGGTCACAAACAGCGTGTGAGGCTCACTAACAACACAGTAATTAAGGTTTGCTCTCTGATTGACACGTCTAAATTCATTACCCACAAACACAGTCGCTTTATTAAACATTAAACATTCATAGTTCAGCTCTGTATGCATATACCCGTGTGTGTGTTAGTTACCATTTTGTCCTAGGCACATGTCTATTAGACACTAGGCCTGTTGTATGTATGTGTGTGTGTGTAACGAAACACTTCGAAATGTTTCGGCCCCGCCGGGAATTGAACCCGGGCCCTCCGTGCGTGAAGCAAGAGCGCTAGCCACCATGCCATCGGGGCGTGTGTGTGTGTGTGTGTGTGTGTGTGTGTGTATGTGTATGTATGTATGTGTGTGTGTGTGTATGTATGTGTATGTGTATGTATGTATGTGTGTGTGTGTGTGTGTATGTGGGTGTGTGTGTGTGTGTACTCACCTAGTTCTCACCTAGTTATGGTACAGGGGTCGAGTCACAGCTCCTGGCCCCGCCTCTTCACTGGTCGCTACTAGGTCACTCTTCCTGCTCCATGAGCTTTATCATACCTCTTCTTAATGTTATGTATGGATCCTGCCTCCGCTACATCACTTCCCAGACTATTGCACTTCCTGACAACTCTGTGACTGAAGAAATACTTCCTAATATCCCTGTGGTTCATCTGAGTCTTTAACTTCCAATTGTGACCCCTTGTTGCTGTGTCCCAACTCTGGAGCATCCTGTCTCTGTCCACCTTGTCAATTCACAGTATTTTATGTCGTTATCATGTCCCCCCTATATCTCCTTTCCTCCAGTGCCGTCAGGCCGATTTCCCTTAACCTTTCTTCGCAGGACAATCCCCTTAGGTCCGGGACTAGTCTTGTTGCAAATCTTTGCACTTTATCTAATTTCCTTACGTGCTTGGCTAGACGTGGGTTCCAAACTGGTGCTGCATACTCCAATACAGGCCTGACGTACACGGTGTACAGGGTTCTGAACGATTCCTTATTGAGATGTCGGAATGCTATTCTTAGGTTTGCTAGGCGCCCTTATGCTGCAGCAGTTATTTGGTTGATGTGCGCCTCAGGAGATGTGCCCGGTGTTATACTTACCCCAAGATCCTTTTCCTCGTGTGAGGTTTGTAGTCTCTTTCCCCCTAAACTGTACTCCGTCTGCGGCCTTCTTTGCCCTTCCCCAATCTTCATGACTTTGCACTTGGTGGGGGTTGAACTCCAAGAGCCAGTTGCTGGACCAGGACTGCAGCCTGTCCAAATTCCTTTGTAGTTCTGCCTGGTCCTCTTCCGACTGAATTCTTCTCATCAACTTCACATCATCTGCAAACAGATGATGTGAAGACAGTATCGAAATTCATGGTTCAAGGCTCTAAAATCTTGTACCATCATCTTCGAGTAAAATATTACCGTAACAAAGGTCGAAGTCATCAAAAGAAAACCCAGAGAGGTTTTTCTGTGGGAGGTATCGCATCTGTATTGGCTTCCTCGGTCGCCTCATCATCGTAAAAATTCTTGTGTAGGAATAATCTCAATCGGGTGGAATAATGTGCATTCATAGTTGTTGTCTTTGGGTAATGAGGTGAAGCGGAGGCTGCCTGAGTCTTGTTCTCAGTATGTTTGCTCCCACTAACTGAGAGTATTTATGTGATGTGAAGTTGTCATGTTGGCAACAAACACGGGTGTGTGAAGTTGTCATGTTGGCAACAAACACGGGTGTGTGAAGTTGTTTGTCATGTTGGCAGCATGAGGTGTAATCTCGTCCTTATATGCCTTCTGCTGATCTTTCATTTTTATAGTTCCTTGATAATATGAGAAATCACGAAAGCGCTTGTACTTATTCGGCACGATATATATATATATATATATATATATATATATATATATATATATATATATATATATATATATATATATATATATATATATATATAATATATATAATGTCGTGCCGAATAGGTAAAACTGGTAAATTAGCAAGAACTCATTTAAAATTAAGTCCTTCCTAAAAATTTCTTTTATACGTTTAAAGATATATTTTTTTCATTTATGTTGATGTAAAAAAAATTAATTTTGTGCCAAAAAAATCTTAGAAAACTTACCTAACCTTATTATAACAAGCGCAATTTAATTTAGCTTAATCCATCTAAATATATTTTAGATACGTTTACATTAATTTAATAATAAACAAACACAATGAAATATATTTTTTTCGTTAGGCTGAGAATGATTTTCGCGAAATTATTGCATACACAAATTTTCGCTTGTCTTATATGGCAAGATGAGCGTTGCTATTTAAGCCAAAATTGCAAGTTTTACCTATTCGGCACGACATATATATATATCTCCATTGGGGTAGTAGAAAAGAATTCTTCCTCCGTAAGCCATGCGTATCGAAGGGGGCGACTAAAATGCCGGGAGAAAAGGAACTGGTATAGTATAAGCAATGTAATCAGGATAATTTGTACATTCTTCAAACCGTTAATGAATGTCCAGAATTAAATATTTTCTAGAAATTTGTATGTAGTTATACACAGCTTTAATTTATTGATAACCAACCTCCGTAATTAATTACATAGTAAAACTATAAATATTGGTGCCTGGTGTGGTGAGTGTAGTGCCTGGTGTGGTGAGTGTAGTGCCTGGTGTGGTGAGTGTAGTGCCTGGTGTGGTGAGTGTAGTGCCTGGTGTGGTGAGTGTAGTGCCTGGTGTGGTGAGTGTAGTGCCTGGTGTGGTGAGTGTAGTGCCTGGTGTGGTGAGTGTAGTGCCTGGTGTGGTGAGTGTAGTGCCTGGTGTGGTGAGTGTAGTCACTGCTGCCTGGTGTGAGAGTGCAGTGCCCGGTGTGGTGAGAGTGCAGTGCCCGGTGTGGTGAGAGTGCAGTGCCCGGTGTGGTGAGAGTGCAGTGCCCGTGTGGAGTGCAGTCCCGGTGTGGTGAGGTGCAGTGCCCGTGTGGTGAGAGTGCAGTGCCCGGTGTGGTGAGAGTGCAGTGCCCGGTGTGGTGAGAGTGCAGTGCCCGGTGTGGTGAGAGTGCAGTGCCGGTGTGGTGAGAGTGCAGTGCCCGGTGTGGTGAGAGTGCAGTGCCTGGTGTGGTCTCGCAATATTGATCTCATCACAGAGTTGATTACTCTGAGGGATGGTCAACTGAGGTGGAATTTAGATATTAGTAAGATAATGCATGCCTCTGCTCTCCCCAGACTCGCCTTCTCTTTTCTTCCCCCTCTCATACTAACCTCCCCAGACTCACCCTCTCTTGTACTGTCTCTTGCACTATCCTCCCCAGACTCACCCGCTCTTCTAATCTCTCACACTATCCTCCCCAGACTCACCCTCTCTCTTCTCCCCTTTCACAATAACCTTCCCAGACACACCCACTCCTCCATCCTTTCTCATCCTCATTTCCCAAGACTCACCCACCCTCTTCCTAGTCCTCGACCTCTCGTATTAAGCTCCCCATACTTCTACTTCCTCCTCCTCCTCACTTTGACCTCCCCTGACACTCCTTACTTCCTCACCCTCCCTCCCTCCTCCTCACCCCTCCCTCCTCCTCACCCCCTCCCTCCTCCTCACCCCTCCTTCCTCCTCACCCCTCCTTCCTCCTCACCCTCCCTCCTCCTCACCCCCTCCCTCCTCACCCCTCCCTCCCCCTCACCCCTCACTCCCCCTTACCCCTCACTCTAACTCACGTCTCGTGGCCTCTCATTCCAGGTCCTCCTTGAGTCACCCTCGAGAATACCTCCTGATGAGCATCCTGAGGTGGGCGTGTGAGGGCGTCCTTCAGTCTCCACACCCACTCACTCCCACAAACACCCACTCACGCCCACAAACATCCACTCACGCCCACACACTCAGACACGCACCCTTGGCGTCACTTGTGGTTGTGATCGATCTGTCACACCGTTTATTATTTTTATCCTTCTGAGTCGTGTATTGGGTCCATTTTGTCTTCCTCATAACTTGGCTTCCATTATCTTCTACTCTTCCTCCTGCCTTCTGATCTTAATTTTTCTCTCTCTCGTCTTTCTTTTCTTCTACCTTGTCTTCTACTTTTCTTCTCTCTTGTCTTCTTTCTTTTCTTCTCTCTTGTCTTCTTTCTTTTCTTCTCTCTTGTCTTCTTTCTTTTCTTCTCTCTTGTCTTCTTTCTTTTCTTCTCTCTTGTCTTCTTTCTTTTCTTCTCTCTTGTCTTCTTTCTTTTCTTCTCTTTGTCTTCTTTCTTTTCTTCTCTTGTCTTCTTTCTTTCTTCTTCTTGTCTTCTTTTCTTCTCTCTTGTCTTCTTTCTTTTCTTCTTTTTTTCTCTGTCTTCTTTCTTTTCTTCTCTCTTGTCTTCTTTCTTTTTTCTCTTGTCTTCTTTCTTTTTTTCTCTTGTCTTCTTTCTTTTTTCTCTCTTGTCTTCTTTCTTTTCTTCTCTTGTCTTCTACTTTTTTATTCTCTCTCCTGTCTTCTACAATCTTTTTCTCTCTTGTCTTCTTTCTTTTCTTCTCTTGTCTTCTACTTTTTTATTCTCTCTCCTGTCTTCTACAATCTTTTGTTCTCTTGTCTTCTTTCTTTTTCTCTTGTCTTATCTCTTGTCATCTCTATTTTGTTCTTTTTTGTCTTCTACCCTCTTTTGTTCTTGTCTTCTACTTTCTTTTGTTTTCTCTTGTCTTTTTTCTTTCGTTTTATCTTGTCTTCTAATTTATATTCTGTCTCTTGTCTTCTAATTTATATTCTGTATCTTGTCTTCTAATTTATATTCTGTCTCTTGTCTTCTAATTTATATTCTGTCTCTTGTCTTCTAATTTATATTCTGTTCTTGTCTTCTAATTTATATTCTGTCTCTTGTCTTCTAATTTATATTCTGTCTCTTGTCTTCTAATTTATATTCTGTCTCTTGTCTTCTAATTTATATTCTGTCTCTTGTCTTCTAATTTATATTCTGTCTCTTGTCTTCTAATTTATATTCTGTCTCTTGTCTTCTAATTTATATTCTGTCTCTTGTCTTCTAATTTATATTCTGTCTCTTGTCTTCTAATTTATATTCTGTCTCTTGTCTTCTAATTTATATTCTGTCTCTTGTCTTCTAATTTATATTCTGTCTCTTGTCTTCTAATTTATATTCTGTCTCTTGTCTTCTAATTTATATTCTGTCTCTTGTCTTCTAATTTATATTCTGTCTCTTGTCTTCTAATTTATATTCTGTCTCTTGTCTTCTAATTTATATTCTGTCTCTTGTCTTCTAATTTATATTCTGTCTCTTGTCTTCTAATTTATATTCTGTCTCTTGTCTTCTAATTTATATTCTGTCTCTTGTCTTCTAATTTATATTCTGTCTCTTGTCTTCTAATTTATATTGTCTCTTGTCTTCTAATTTATATTGTCTCTTGTCTTCTACTTTCTATTCTCTTGTCTTCTACTTTAAATTCTCTCGTGTCTTCTACTTTCTATTCTCTCGTGTCTTCTACTTTTATTCTTGTCTTCTAATTTAATTGTCTCTGCTTCTACTTTCTATTCTCTCTTGCTTCTTTATTCTTCTGTCTTCTATATTCGTCTCTTGTCTTCTAATTTATATTGTCTCTTGTCTTCTACTTTCTATTCTTCTTGTCTTCTACTTTCTATTCTCTCTTGTCTTCTACTTTCTATTCTCTCGTGTCTTCTACTTTCTATTCTCTCGTGTCTTCTACTTTCTATTCTCTCTTGTCTTCTACTTTCTATTCTATCTTGTCTTCTACTTTCTATTCTCTTGTCTTCTACTTTCTATTCTCTGTCTTTCTATTATCTCTTGTCTTCTACTTTCTATTCTGTCTTTCTATTATCTCTTGTCTTCTTTCTATTCTCTGTCTTCTTTCTTTACTTTCTATTTTCTTCTTGTCTTCTTTCATCTTCTCTCGTCTTACTTCTATTCTCTCTTGTCTTCTACTTTCTATTATCTCTCTTGTCTTCTACTTTCTATTATCTCTCTTGTCTTCTACTTTCTATTATCTCTCTTGTCTTCTACTTTCTATTATCTCTCTTGTCTTCTACTTTCTATTCTCTCTTGTCTTCTACTTTTTATTCTCTGGTCTTCTTTCTATTCTCTCTTGTCTTCTTTCTATTCTCTCTCTTTTCTTTCTTCTCTTCTCTTCTTCTTTCTGTCTCTTTCTATTCTCTCTTGTCTTCTTTCTATTCTCTCTTGTCTTCTTTCTATTCTATCTTGTCTTCTTTCTATTCTCTCTTGTCTTCTTTCTATTCTTTCTATTGTCTTCTACTTTCTATTCTCTATTGTCTTCTACTTTCTATTCTCTGGTCTTCTTTCTATTCTTTCTATTGTCTTCTACTTTCTATTCTCTCTTGTCTTCTACTTTCTATTCTCTGGTCTTCTTTCTATTCTCTCTTGTCTTCTTTCTATTCTCTCTCTTGTCTTCTTTCTATTCTCTCTCTTGTCTTCTTTCTATTCTTCTCTCTTGTCTTCTTTCTATTCTCTCTCTTGTCTTCTTTCTATTCTCTCTCTTGTCTTCTTTCTATTCTCTCTCTTGTCTTCTTTCTATTCTCTCTCTTGTCTTCTTTCTATTCTCTCTTCTACTTTCTTTTCTTCTCAAGTCTCTGTTGCCGTCAAGACTCACCTGCCTTCTGATTCCTCTTGCCGTTTGATCTCCGTTGCTTCCAATTTTATCTGTTGTATACCGCCTTCTGTTGTCTCTTGCCCTCTGCTCACTCATTCTTGCGACTCCCTCTGCTCACTCTTATTCTTGGCTCCCTCTGCTCACTCTTATTCTTGGCTCCCTCTGCTCACTCTTATTCTTGGCTGCCTCTGCTCACTCTTATTCTTGGCTGCCTCTGCTCACTCTTATTCTTGGCTGCCTCTGCTCACTATTATTCTTGGCTCCCTCTGCTCACTCTTATTCATTCTCCCTCTGTATCTTATTCTTGCTCCTCTGTGCACTCTGTATTCTTGCTCCCTCTGTAATCGTTATTCTTGCTGCCTCTGCTCACTATTCTTGCTCCTCTGCTCATCTTATTCTTTCCCACTGGTCATCTGTATTCTTGCCCTCTGGTCAATCTTATTCTTGCCCCTGGTGAATCGTTTTTCTTGCTCCTTGGTGAATCGTATTCTTGCCCTTGGTGAATCGTATTCTTGCCCCTGGTGAATCGTATTCTTGCCCCTTGGTGAATCGTATTCTTGCCCCTGGTGAATCGTATTCTTGCCCCTTGGTGAATCGTATTCTTGCCCCTTGGTGAATCGTATTCTTGCCCCTTGGTGAATCGTATTCTTGCCCCTGGTGAATCGTATTCTTGCCCTTGGTGAATCGTATTCTTGCCCCTGGTGAATCGTATTCTTGCCCCTGGTGAATTGTATTCTTGCCCCTTGGTGAATCGTATTCTTGCCCCTTGGTGAATCGTATTCTTGCCCTTGGTGAATCGTATTCTTGCCCCTTGGTGAATCGTATTCTTGCCCCTTGGTGAATCGTATTCTTGCCCCTTGGTGAATCGTATTCTTGCTTTTGGTGAATCGTATTCTTGCCCCTTGGTGAATCGTATTCTTGCCCTTGGTGAATCGTATTCTTGCCCTTGGTGAATCGTATTCTTGCCCCTTGGTGAATCGTATTCTTGCCCTTGGTGAATCGTATTCTTGCCCCTGGTGAATCGTATTCTTGCCCCTGGTGAATGTATTCTCTGGTGCTGTAATTGTATTCTGCCCTGGTGAATCGTATTCCTGGTAGTTCTTTCTGGTGAATAGTATTCTTGCCCTTGGTGAATCGTATTCTTGCCCTTGGTGAATCGTATTCTTGCCCTTGGTGAATCGTGTTCTTGCCCTGGTGAATCGTGTTCTTGCCCTTGGTGAATCGTATTCTTGCCCTTGGTGAATCGTATTCTTGCCCTTGGTGAATCGTATTCTTGCCCCTTGGTGAATCGTATTCTTGCCCCTTGGTGAATCGTATTCTTGCCCATGGTTGTACATTGCTAGGGAATAGGTTAAAACGTGTAATTGGTCGAGCGATAGCAAAGGGGCAGTGTGGGATACCAGGTCGGAGTATGGCCTTGGGTCACGGGAGGATTAGCAGAATTTCCTAATTTCCTAGGCATATCGATGGTGTGGTAATTGCTTCCAAGATTTAAAAGCTGGATAAACCGGAGCTTTTTAACAAGAGTGCAGACATGAGTGTGTCCTCCCAGAGAGTGCAGACATGAGTGTGTCCTCCCAGAGAGTGCAGACATGAGTGTGTCCTCCCAGAAAGTGCAGACATGAGTGTGTCCTCCCAGAGAGTGCAGAGGCGAGTGTGTCCTCCCAGAGAGTGCAGACATGAGTGTGTCCTCCCAGAGAGTGCAGAGGCGAGTGTGTCCTCCCAGAGAGTGCAGACATGAGTGTGTCCTCCCAGAGAGTGGAGGTGAGTGTGTCCTCCCAGAGTGGAGGCGAGTGCAAGATGAACAACAAACAAAGCAATGTAAGAGGGGAGAGTCTCCAGGGGCTCGAGTCAGCCACCACTTTCTCGAAGGTCACACTTACCTTTTTCTGGCCAGGTCCTTGTGACGAAAGCAAACTATATAATAATAATAATAATAATAATAATAATAATCAAAATAATAGCAATAATAATAAATAGGGATGCTATTACATCTATAAGAATTCTCTCTGACGTAAGCTTTCTTCACTACATAATCTAGAACTTTACATAAAATAGTATGTTGTCTAATTAAAAAAAAACGAATCCCCCCAAAAAAAAAAAAAATCCACTAAATATTTGCAAAGTTTCTCGTTAAATCTCTCTTTTCTTTGTCCTTTCAAAACTGTGCTTGTTGCTCTTCGTTTATGTATTTGTTTGTGGTGTTTCTCTGTGCAACATTCATCAGTAGTCGGCCATAATATTGACATTCCATTAACCTCGGTACATTCTCTCAGTCTTCTTTATATAAAGTTCCAGATTGTGGAGCCTGGAGAAGACGTGGTAGTTAATGGGAGGGTGTGGTAGTTAATGGGAGGGTGTGGTAGTTAATGGGAGGGTGTGGTAGTTAATGGGAGGGTGTGGTAGTTAATGGGAGGGTGTGGTAGTTAATGGGAGGGTGTGGTAGTTAATGGACGGGTGTGGTAGTTAATGGACGGGTGTGGTAGTTAATGGATAGGTGTGGTAGTTAATGGATGGGTGTGGTAGTTAATGGATGGGTGTGGTAGTTAATGGATGGGTGTGGTAGTTAATGGATGGGTGTGGTAGTTAATGGATGGGTGTGGTAGTTAATGGATGGGTGTGGTAGTTAATAGATGGGTGTTGGACATTTACTGGACAACATCAGTTGGACAACAAATGTCAACAACAACACTCAAGGTTCAAGCTTAAATTTGACCTGTTACAAAGTTTCATTTTTTCTGCTTCAGTCAACTATTAGTAATTTATAAATAAATTTTATTTAATTTATAAATAAAATGAATATTAAATTAAAAGTAGTGTGTTTAGCGTGTCTGGTCGCTGTCTTCCTCGTGTTGAGACTCCGGCTGGAGTGGGAGGTGGCTGCCTTGGAGGAGCAGCTGAAGGCGACGTTGATGAGTAACTTCGGTTACTTGCAGTGGGTCTTCACCTGGGTGCCTTTGGCGAGGACCTGGTTCAGGCCCGGATGCTCGTCAAGTCCCAGGCGCTGGACTCGATGTGGTCATTGGCTCCTACTGGTCGTGCTCACGTCACCACTCAACATCATGCTGGGCGCCTGAGGCCGTTGTTTGGCCTGGTGACGAACCTGCTCCTACGATTACATTCAGTGTACTGCTGAACCAAGTCCTGTTAGCTCCTGCAGCTAACATTGAAGGCAGAAGAAGTCATACGAGTTGATTCTTGGTCGGACCAGACGTTCTGAGAATAAAAATGGAGACGGAAATAAGTATCTCAAACCCTTCGAGACTCCTGGTCATACTGGAATGGGTAAGTGGTTAAGGCCATTGAAATCCGTCGCGATACGATACACTCAGTTTCAGTACTATTGTGATAGAAGAACAGAGTCAAAATCGTAATAAGCAGTGATAAACGCTAGTGAAATAGTAATATTTTACAGGACCTTCTGCTTCAATACATAATTAAATGACTGACAAATATTTCACCTACTACATGAAGAAAAATAATTGAAACAGAATCGAAAGCACGTTTATGTTTCCCACCATACTTATGATCTGGTCTTCGATGATTGTATTCTGACGTACCCTGGTGAGGTTGACCCCTCGCAGGATCACACCAAGGCTGACCCTAGCAGGATCCACCAAGGCTGACCCTACGAGGATCCGAATCTGACCCCTCGCAGGATCACACAGGGCTGACCCTCGCAGAATCCACCGAGGCTGACCCCTCGCAGGATCACACCGAGGCTGACCCCTAGCAGGATCACACCGAGGCTGACCCCTCGCAGGATCACACCGAGGCTGACCCGTGACGTCAACATCATGCTGGGGCGCCTTGAGGCCGTTGTTTGGCTCTGGGTGACGAACCTGCTCCTACTGATTACATTCAGTGTACTGCTGAACCAAGTCCTGTTAGCTCCTGCAGCTAACATTGTGAAGGAGCCAGAAGAAGTCATAGACGAGTTGATTCTTGGTCTTGGACCAGACGTTCTGAGAATAAAAATGGAGACGGAAATAAAGTATCTCAAACCCTTCGAGACTCCTGGTCATACTGGAATGGGTAAAGTGGTTAAGGGGCCATTTGGAAATCCGTCGCGATACGATACTTACTTCAGTTTCAAGTACTATCGTGATAGAAAGGAAACAGAGTCCAAAATCGTAATAAGCAGTGATAAACGCCCTAGTGAAAATAGTGCAATATTTTACAGGAACCTTCTGCTTCAATACATAATTAAAAATGAATACCCTGACAAATATTTCACCTACTACATGAAGAAAAAAATAATTGAAACAGAATACGAAACTCCGTTTATGTTTCCTCACCATACTTATGATCTGGTCTTCGATGATTGTATCCTGACGTACCCTGGTGAGGTTGACCCCTCGCAGGATCACACCAAGGCTGACCCCTAGCAGGATCACACCAAGGCTGACCCCTAGCAGGATCACACCGAATCTGACCCCTCGCAGGATCACAACGAGGCTGACCCCTCGCAGAATCACACCGAGGCTGACCCCTCGCAGGATCACACCGAGGCTGACCCCTCGCAGGATCACACCGAGGCTGACCCCTCGCAGGATCACACCGAGGCTGACCCCTCGCAGGATCACACCGAGGCTGACCCCTCGCAGGATCACACGAGGCTGACCCCTGAGGATCACACCGAGGCTGACCCTCGCAGGATCACACCGAGGCTGACCCTGCAGGATCACACCGAGGCTGACCCTCGCAGTTCACACCGAGGCTGACCCCTAGCAGGATCACACCGAGGCTGACCCCTCGCAGTTTCACACCGAGGCTGACCCCTCGCAGGATCACACCGAGGCTGACCCCTCGCAGGATCACACCGAGGCTGACCCCTCGCAGAATCACACCGAGGCTGACCCTCAGAATCACCCGAGGTTGACCCGCAGAATCACACCGAGGCTGACCCCTCGCAGGATCACACCGAGGCTGACCCTCGCAGATCACACGAGGCTGACCCTGCAGGATCGACCGAGGCTGACCCTCGCAGATCACACGAGGCTGACCCTCGCAGGATCAGACCGAGGCTGACCCCTCGCAGATCACACGAGGCTGACCCCTCGCAGGATCAGACCGAGGCTGACCCCTCGCAAGATCACAACGAGGCTGACCCCTCGCAGGATCACACCGAGGCTGACCCCTCGCAAGATCACAACGAGGCTGACCCCTCGCAGAATCACAACGAGGCTGACCTCGAGATCACAGAGGCTGACCCCTCGCAGATCACAACGAGGCTGACCCGCAGATCACACGAGGCTGACCCTCGCAGATCACCGAGGCTGACCCTCGAGATCACAACGAGGCTGACCTCCGCAGAATCACACGAGGCTGACCCTCGCAGGATCACACCGAGGCTGACCCCTCGCAGATCACACGAGGCTGACCCTCGCAGATCACACCGAGGCTGACCCCTCGCAGGATCACACCGAGGCTGACCTCCAGAATCACACCGAGGCTGACCCTCGCAGAATCACACCGAGGCTGACCCCTCGCAGAATCACACCGAGGTGACCTCGCAGAATCAACCGAGGCTGACCCCTCGCAGATCACAACGAGGCTGACCCTCGCAGGATCACACCGAGGCTGACCCTCGCAGGATCACACCGAGGCTGACCCCTCGCAGATCACAGGCTGACCCTCGCAGAATACACGGGCTGACCCTCGCAGAATCACACCGAGGCTGACCCTCGCAGAATCACCGGGCTGACCTCGAGACACACCGAGGCTGACCCTCCAGCAGACCTTCACACCGAGGCTGACCCCTCGCAGATCACACCGGGCTGACCCCTCGCAAGATCAGTCACCGAGGCTGACCCTCGCAGAATCACACCGAGCTGACCCTCGCAGAATCACACCGAGGCTGACCCCTCGCAGAACACACCGGTGCTGACCCCAGATCTCCGGGCTCGACCCTCGCAGATCACACCGGCTGACCCCCGCAGGATCACACGAGTCCTGCCTCGCAGATCACACGACGGTGCCCCGCAGAATCACACCGAGGCTGACCCTCGCAGACATCGTACCCTGGTGCTGCAGCCCCTCACAGTACCCTGGTGCCTCGCAGCATACACGTACCCTGGTGCTCGCAGATCACACGTACCCTGGTGCCTCAGCAGGATCCACACGTACCCTGGTGCCTCGCACCATCACACGGACCATGATGCCTCGCAGGATCACACGGACCATGATGCCTCGCAGCATCACACGTACCCTTGTGCCTGGCCGCATCACACGTACCCTGGTGCCTGGCAGCATCACACGTACCCTGGTGCCTGCAGCATCACACGTACCCTGTGCCTGGCAGCGTCACGTACCCTGGTGCCTCGCAGCATCACACGTACCCTGGTGCCTCGCAGCTATCACGTACCCTGGTGCCTCGCAGATACACGTACCCTGGTGCCTGCAGCATGACACGAACCCTGGTGCTCAGCATGGCCCGACCCTGGTGCTCAGCAGGGCCACACGTACCCTGGTGCTCAGCAGGGCCACACGTACCCTGGTGCTCAGCAGTGCACACGTACCCTGGTGCTCAGCAGCCACACGACCCTGGTGCTCAGCAGGGCCACACGTACCTGGTGCTCAGCAGGGCCACACGTACCTGGTGCTCAGCAGGCCACACGTACCCTGGTGCTCAGCAGGGCCACACGTACCCTGGTGCCTGGCAGCATCCACCGTACCCTGGTGCCTGCAGCTCACACGTACCCTGGTGCTCAGCAGGGCACACGTACCCTGGTGCCTGGCAGCATACACGTACCCTGGTGCCTCGCAGTATAACGTACCCTGGTGCTCAGCAGGCACACGTACCCTGGTGCTCAGCACACACGTATCCTGGTGCCTGCGCAGTATCAACGTACCCTGGTGCCTCGCAGCATCACACGTACCCTGGTGCCTCGCAGTCATACACGTACCCTGGTGCTGAGCAGAGCTACACGTAACCTGGTGCCTCAAGGCATCACAGCCCGTATTCTCCTGGTGCCTCGACGACGTTTCAGCCGACTTGGCATTTACCCTGGTGCCTGGCAGCATACACGTACCCTGGTGCCTGGCAGCATCACACGTACCCTGGTGCCTCGCATACGAACTGGCTAGCCTGGCAGTACCTGGTGCCTCGCAGCATCACACGTACCCTGGTGCCTCGCAGTATCACACGTACCCTGGTGCCTGCAGCATCACACGTACCCTGGTGCCTCGCAGCATCACACGTACCCTGGTGCCCCGCAGGGCCACACAGTACCCTGGTGCCTGGCAGCATCACACGTACCCTGGTGCCTGGCAGCATCACACGTACCCTGGTGCCTCGCAGTATTACACGAATCCTGGTGCCTGGCAGTATCAAACGTACCCTGGTGCCTCGCAGCATCACACGTACCCTGGTGCCTCGCAGTATTACACGTACATTGGTGCTCAGCAGGGCCACACGTACCCTGGTGCCTCGCAGCATCACACGTACCCTGGTGCCTGGCAGCATCACACGTACCCTGGTGCCTCGCAGTATTACACGAACCCTGGTGCTCAGCAGGGCCACACGTACCCTGGTGCTCAGGAGGGCCACACGTATCCTGGTGCCTGGCAGTATCAAACGTACCCTGGTGCCTCGCAGCATCACACGTACCCTGGTGCCTCGCAGTATTACACTTACCTTGGTGCTCAGCAGGGCCACACGTACCCTGGTGCCTCGCAGCATCACACGTACCCTGGTGCCTGGCAGCGTCACACGTACCCTGGTGCCTGGCAGCATCACACGTACCCAGGTCCCTCGCAGCATCACACGTACCCAGTGTAGCAGCATGCAGGTCGACATTAGTGTACGGCACCATTCGTGATCCCTCCCAGTTATTTAAGGAGAGAGTGATCCCTCCCAGTGATAAAGGAAGAAGAGTGATCCCTCCCAGTGATAAAGGGAGAAGAGTGATCCCTCCCAGTGATAAAGGGAGAAGAGTGATCCCTCCCAGTGATAAAGGGAGAAGAGTGATCCCTCCCAGTGATAAAGGGAGAAGAGTGATCCCTCCCAGTGATAAAGGGAGAAGAGTGATCCCTCCCAGTGATAAAGGGAGAAGAGTGATCCCTCCCAGTGATAAAGGGAGAAGAGTGATCCCTCCCAGTGATAAGAAGAGTGATCCCTCCCAGTGATAAGAAGAGTGATCCCTCCCAGTGATAAGAAGAGTGATCCCTCCCAGTGATAAGAAGAGTGATCCCTCCCAGTGATAAGAAGAGTGATCCCTCCCAGTGATAAGAAGAGTGATCCCTCCCAGTGATAAGAAGATTGATCCCTCCCAGTGATAAGAAGAGTGATCCCTCCCAGTGATAAGAAGAGTGATCCCTCCCAGTGATAAGAAGAGTGATCCCTCCCAGTGATAAGAAGAGTGATCCCTCCCATTGATAAGAAGAGTGAACCCTCCCAGTGATAAGAAGAGTGATCCCTCCCAGTTATAAGAAGAGTGATCCCTCCCAGTGATAAGAAGAGTGATCATATTATCTAAGATACGCTATTATGTGCCTCAACCAGCTCTCATTGCACTATATCATTCTCTTATCTACCCTTATCTCACCTATGGAATCTGTGCATGGGGCTCAACAACATTAAATCACCTTAGACCACTCATAACCCAGCAAAAGGCTGCAGTCAGGATGATAACAAATTCCCACAAACAACTGCATATATATATATATATATATATATATATATATATATATATATATATATATATATATATTGCGTCATGTGTTTTCTTAACTGCGATCTTAACTATGCAAGACAAGCCACAGGGAGGTGGAAATCTTTAGTTCAAGTACTTTCACACTTCTCAGTGCGTCATCAGGAGCTTTGCAATGTTGCAATAGAGCAACTAAAGCAGGGAGAGAGTTCTCAGCGTAGCGTAGTGCGGATGTGTCAATGGCCATGGTTACCCTCTCCCTGCTTTAGTTTCTCTCTTGCAACATTGCAAAGCTCCTGATAACGCACTGAGAAGTGTGATAGTACTTGAGCTAAAGATTTCCACCCCTTCCCCTCCCCGTGGCTTGTCTTGCATAGTTAAGATCGCCCGTCTGCAGTTGTTTGCATATATAAGAAGAGTGAACCCTCCCAGTGATAAAGGGAGAAGAGTGATCCCTCCTAATGTGAAAGAGGGAAAAGAGTGATCCCTCCCAGTGATAAGAAGAGTGATCCCTCCCATTGATAAGAAGAGTAATCCCTCCCAGTGATAAGAAGAGTGATCCCTCCCAGTGATAAAGGGAGAAGAGTGATCCCTCCTAATGTGATAGAGGGAAAAGAGTGATCCCTCCCAGTGATAAAGGGAGAAGAGTGATCCCTACTAAGGTGATAAAGGGAGAAGAGTGATCCCTCCCAGAGATAAAGGGAGAGTGAGACACACTAGATCTTGTTTACTAGACTACTTGACGCTCTAGATCTTGTTTAATAGTGTATTCACACGTCCTCTAGAAAATATATTTCCATATTTTTTGTTTTTTAGTTTTTTTCGCTCTTCGTTTTCCTTCCATGTATTTGTTCACAGTGGAACCATCCATTAGTGTAAGTATTTGTTCACAGTGGAACCATCCATTAGTGTAAGTATTTGTTCACAGTGGAACCATCCATTAGTGTAAGTATTTGTTCATAGTGGAACCATCCATTAGTGTAAGTATTTGTTCACAGTGGAACCATCCATTAGTGTAAGTATTTGTTCACAGTGGAACCATCCATTAGTGTAAGTATTTGTTCATAGTGGAACCATCCATTAGTGTAAGTATTTGTTCACAGTGGAACCATCCATTAGTGTAAGTACTGACCCCTCGCAGAATCAGACGTACCCTGGTGCCTCACAGGATCACACGTACCCTGGTGCCTCGCAGTATTACACGTACCCTGGTGCCTCGCAGGATCACACGTACCCTGGTGCCTCGCAGCATCACACGTACCCTTGTGCCTGGCAGCATCACACGTACCCTGGTGCCTGGCAGCATCACACGTACCCTGGTGCCTCGCAGCATCACACGACCCTTGTGCCTGGCAGCGTCCACGTACCCGGTGCCTGGCAGCATCACACTGAGGTGCCCTCGCAGTATTCACGACCTGGTGCCCTCGCAGTATTCACACCCGGCTGCCCCCCGCAGATTATCACACCGGTGACCCCTGCAGGAACTACCTGGCTGCCCCCGCAGGACAACGTACCCTGGTGCCTCACAGGCCACACGTACCCTGGTGCCCCAGCAGTATTACACGTACCCTGGTGCTCAGCAGGTCCACACGTACCCTGGTGCTCAGCAGGGCCCCACGTACCCTTGTGCCTGGCAGCACACACGTACCCTGGTGCCTGGCAGCATCACACGTACCCTGGTGCCTCGCAGCATCACACGTACCCTTGTGCCTGGCAGCGTCACACGTACCCTGGTGCCTGGCAGCATCACACGTACCCTGGTGCCTCGCAGTATTACACGTACCCTGGTGCCTCGCAGTATTACACGTACCCTGGTGCCTCGCAGTATTATACGAACCCTGGTGCTCAGCATGGCCACACGAACCCTGGTGCTCAGCAGGGCCACACGTACCCTGGTTCTCAGCAGGGCCACACGTACCCTGGTGCTCAGCAGGGCCACACGTACCCTGGTGCTCAGCAGGGCCACACGTACCCTGGTGCTCAGCAGGGCCACACGTACCCTGGTGCCTGGCAGCATCCCACCTACACAGGTGCCTCACAGCCTCACACGTACACTGGTGCTCAGTAGGGCCACACTTACCCTGGTGCCTCGCAGCATCACACGTACCCTGGTGCCTGGCAGCATCACACGTACCCTGGTGCCTCGCAGTATTACACGAACCCTGGTGCTCAGCAGGGCCACACGTACCCTTGTACATATAGGTGAAAACACACACATACACACACACACACACACACACACACACACACACACACACACACACACACACACACACACACACACACACAAGGTAGACAGTGACAGTATGTTCCAGAGAGGGAACACAGAAACAAGGGGACACAACTGGAAGCTGAAGACTCAGATGAGTCAAAGGGATGTTAGGAAGCATTTCTTCAGCCACAGAGTAGTCAGGAAGTGGAATAGTCTAGAGAAAGATATAGTGGAGGCAGGAACCATACATAGTTTTAAGACGAGGTATGATAAAGCTCATGGAGCAGGGATAGCAGAGACCCAGTAGCGGACAGCGAAGAGGCGGGGCCAGGAGCTGAGTCTCGACCCCTGCAACCACAATTAGGTGAGTACACACATACACAATATATCATAGACCAGTTAAAAATGATTTAATTATACTTAAAATCAATTAGATGTATAATTTCTTCGTTATGGTCGTATTGATTTTCACAGCCTGAGGGACTGACCACCGTCTCCAGCCTGAGGGACTGACCACCGTCTCCAGCCTGAGGGACTGACCACCGTCTCCAGCCTGAGGGACTGACCACCGTCTCCAGCCTGAGGGACTGACCACCGTCTCCAGCCTGAGGGACTAACCACCGTCTCCAGCCTGAGGGACTGACCACCGTCTCCAGCCTGAGGGACTGACCACCGTCTCCAGCCTGAGGGACTGACCACCGTCTCCAGCCTGAGGGACTGACCACCGTCTCCAGCCTGAGGGACTGACCACCGTCTCCAGCCTGAGGGACTGACCACCGTCTCCAGCCTGAGGGACTGACCACCGTCTCCAGCCTGAGGGACTGACCACCGTCTCCAGCCTGAGGGACTGACCACCGGCTCCAGCCTGAGGGACTGACCACCGTCTCCAGCCTGAGGGACTGACCACCGTCTCCAGCCTGAGGGACTGACCACCGTCTCCAGCCTGAGGGACTGACCACCGTCTCCAGTCTGAGGGACTGACCACCGTCTCCAGCCTGAGGGACTGACCACCGTCTCCAGCCTGAGGGACTGACCACCGTCTCCAGCCTGAGGGACTGACCACCGTCTCCAGCCTGAGGGACTGACCACCGTCTCCAGCCTGAGGGACTGACCACCGTCTCCGGCCTGAGGGACTGACCACCGTCTCCAGCCTGAGGGACTGACCACCGTCTCCAGCCTGAGGGACTGACCACCGTCTCCAGCCTGAGGGACTGACCACCGTCTCCAGCCTGAGGGACTGACCACCGTCTCCAGCCTGAGGGACTGACCACCGTCTCCAGCCTGAGGGACTGACCACTGTCTCCAGCCTGAGGGACTGACCACCGTCTCCAGCCTGAGGGACTGACCACCGTCTCCAGCCTGAGGGACTGACCACCGTCTCCAGCCTGAGGGACTGACCACCGTCTCCAGCCTGAGGGACTGACCACCGTCTCCAGCCTGAGGGACTGACCACCGTCTCCAGCCTGAGGGACTGACCACCGTCTCCAGCCTGAGGGACTGACCACCGTCTCCAGCCTGAGGGACTGACCACCGTCTCCAGCCTGAGGGACTGACCACCGTCTCCAGCCTGAGGGCTGACCACCGTCTCCAGCCTGAGGGACTGACCACCGTCTCCAGCCTGAGGGACTGACCACCGGCTCCAGCCTGAGAGACTGACCACCGTCTCCAGCCTGAGGGACTGACCACCGTCTCCAGGCTGAGGGACTGACCACCGTCTCCAGCCTGAGGGACTGACCACCGTCTCCAGCCTGAGGGACTGACCACCGTCTCCAGCCTGAGGGACTGACCACCGTCTCCAGCCTGAGAGACTGACCACCGTCTCCAGCCTGAGGGACTGACCACCGTCTCCAGCCTGAGGACTGACCACCGTCTCCAGCCTGAGGACTGACCACCGTCTCCAGCCTGAGGGACTGACCACCGTCTCCAGCCTGAGGGACTGACCACCGTCTCCAGCCTGAGGGACTGACCACCGTCTCCAGCCTGAGGGGCTGACCACCGTCTCCAGCCTGAGTGACTGACTACCGTCTCCAGCCTGAGAGACTGACCACCGTCTCCAGCCTGAGGGACTGACCACCGTCTCCAGCCTGAGGGACTGACCACCGTCTCCAGCCTGAGAGACTGACCACCGTCTCCAGCCTGAGGGACTGACCACCGTCTCCAGCCTGAGGGACTGACCACCGTCTCCAGCCTGAGGACTGACCACCGCGTCCAGCCTGAGGGACTGACCACCGTCTCCAGCCTGGAGACTGACCACCGTCTCCAGCCTGAGGGACTGACCACCGTCTCCAGCCTGAGACTGACCACCGTCTCCAGCCTGAGGGACTGACCACCGTCTCCAGCCTGAGGGACTGACCACCGTCTCCAGCCTGAGAGACTGACCACCGTCTCCAGCCTGAGGGACTGACCACCGTCTCCAGCCTGAGGGACTGACCACCGTCTCCAGCCTGAGGGACTGACCACCGTCTCCAGCCTGAGGGACTGACCACCGTCTCCAGCCTGAGAGACTGACCACCGTCTCCAGCCTGAGGGACTGACCACCGTCTCCAGCCTGAGGGACTGACCACTGTCTCCAGCCTGAGAGACTGACCACCGTCTCCAGCCTGAGGGACTGACCACCTCAAATACATCATCTTTACTTTGCTACTACAGTTGCTGTCTCTGTATTTGATTGAAGAAGCCTACTGAGTAGGCGATACGTTTCAACAATAATGATAAATAAGACTTTTTCACATATCTTATTCATCATAATATCCTATGTTCACAAACTTAAACTGTGGGTATGTACGTCATCCCTATATAATATTACAGTCACAACAAGTTAATTGGTTTAGTAAATTTGACAACTAAGAGGCTGCACAGGTCCTAAGATTAAAATGTTTGTATATTATTTTGCTATTTTGCAGATTGTTAATCATTCTAATACTTGTTGAAGGTGAGTACATGCAGGAGTTGAGATGAAATTCTACGTCACCAGCCAAGCATCACCAGGTCTGGGACGTCACCAGCCAAGCATCACCAGGTCTGGGACGTCACCAGCCAAGCATCACCAGGTCTGGGACGTCACCAGCTAAGCATCACCAGGTCTGGGACGTCACCAGCTAAGCATCACCAGGTCTGGGACGTCACCAGCCAAGCATCACCAGGTCTGGACGTCACCAGCCAAGCATCACCAGGTCTGGGACGTCACCAGCAAGCATCACCAGGTCTGGGACGTCACCAGCCAAGCATCACCAGGTCTGGGACGTCACCAGCCAAGCATCACCAGGTCTGGGACGTCACCAGCCAAGCATCACCAGGTTGGGACGTCACCAGCTAGCATCACCAGGTCTGGGACGTCAAGCCAAGCATCACCAGGTCTGGGACGTCACCAGCCAAGCATCACCAGGTCTGGGACGTCACCAGCCAAGCATCACCAGGTCTGGGACGTCACCAGCCAAGCATCACCAGGTCTGGGACGTCACCAGCCAAGCATCACCAGGTCTGGGACGTCACCAGCCAAGCATCACCAGGTCTGGGACGTCACCAGCCAAGCATCACCAGGTCTGGGACGTCACCAGCCAAGCATCACCAGGTCTGGGACGTCACCAGCCAAGCATCACCAGGTCTGGGACGTCACCAGCCAAGCATCACCAGGTCTGGGACGTCACCAGCCAAGCATCACCAGGTCTGGGACGTCACCAGCCAAGCATCACCAGGTCTGGGACGTCACCAGCCAAGCATCACCAGGTCTGGGACGTCACCAGCCAAGCATCACCAGGTCTGGGACGTCACCAGCCAAGCATCACCAGGTCTGGGACGTCACCAGCCAAGCATCACCAGGTCTGGGACGTCACCAGCCAAGCATCACCAGGTCTGGGACGTCACCAGCCAAGCATCACCAGGTCTGGGACGTCACCAGCCAAGCATCACCAGGTCTGGGAAAGAACACCTAGTTTTTACTGGGCGTCCAGAGTTATCATGAGGTCTGGCTTGGTGACTACATTATTGTGTACTTTGATTAAACAATTTTCCTGGATCGCAGATAATTAATCATTTTAAAATAGCTCACGTGGAAGTGTTCATGTAGTAGTTAATATGAAACAAATTTTCACCAGCATGGTGCCACCTATTTTGTTCACACACACACACACACACACACACACACACACACACACACACACACACACACACACACACACACACACACACACACACACGAATAAACAGGAAGACGAATGGGAGGATCGAACCATGGCCCTGGTATTGGTAGGTTCAGCTCTTTACTGCTGGGCTATGGGACTTTTAATAGGAAAGATTCGGAGAGTGATTTTTCTGTTCATGTCGCCATCAGCGGTACCATTCGTGACTGACTCTTCCACAACATTAGCTTTCGCAGTAAATTTATCTTCGCCTCCCTCATAGCCATGTAATCTGCGAGAACAGATTTACTGAGAATTTACTAATAAATTTACACAATTAGAGCAAAGCACAAGTTTGACAATATAGCTGCAGAAGAGTATAACAAACTACTAAGTAGTCTTAAGGAAGCTAATATACTGGATATGTTTAAAAGTAGTTTATTTGAATGCTACTGAGTGGGTGCGATTACGACATGCCCAGCATGGACAACTAGGCCTCATGCCCAGCATGGACAACTAGGCCTCATGTAGTGCTCCTTTAATGTTTTCATTTAATAAACCTAAAACATTATACCTTTGAAACTAAGTGAATTAAGCTAATGAATTCACAATGAATAGTGTTCAATTAACAAGAGAATAGTGTTCAATTAACAAGAGAATAGTGTTCAAGTAACAAGAGAATAGTGTTCAAGTAACAAGAGAATAGTGTTCAAGTAACAAGAGAATAGTGTTCAAGTAACGAGAATAGTGTTCAATTAACAAGAGAATAGTGTTCAAATAACAAGAGAATAGTGTTCAAGTAACAAGAGAATAGTGTTCAAGTAACTAGAGAATAGTGTTCAAGTAACAAGAGAATAGTGTTCAAGTAACAAGAGAATAGTGTTCAAGTAACAAGATAATAGTGTTCAAGTAACAAGAGAATAGTGTTCAAGTAACGAGAATAGTGTTCAATTAACAAGAGAATAGTGTTCAAATAACAAGAGAATAGTGTTCAAGTAACAAGAGAATAGTGTTCAAGTAACTAGAGAATAGTGTTCAAGTAACAAGAGAATAGTGTTCAAGTAACAAGAGAATAGTGTTCAAGTAACAAGAGAATAGTGTTCAAGTAACAAGAGAATAGTGTTCAAGTAACAAGAGAATAGTGTTCAAGTAACAAGAGAATAGTGTTCAAGTAACAAGAGAATAGTGTTCAAGTAACAAGAGAATAGTGTTCAAGTAACAAGAGAATAGTGTTCAAGTAACAAGAGAATAGTGTTCAAGTAACAAGAGAATAGTGTTCAAGTAACAAGAGAATAGTGTTCAAGTAACAAGAGAATAGTGTTCAAGTAACAAGGGAATAGTGTTCAAGTAACAAGAGAATAGTGTTCAAGTAACAAGAGAATAGTGTTCAAGTAACAAGAGAATAGTGTTCAAGTAACAAGAGAATAGTGTTCAAGTAACAAGAGAATAGTGTTCAAGTAACAAGGAATAGTGTTCAAGTAACAAGGGAATAGTGTTCAAGTAACAAGAGAATAGTGTTCAAGTAACAATAGGATGAATTTTCCAAACAGAAATACTGTAAAAGGATAAAAACAGTTAAGGAACTTATAAGATTAAGGAACTATATAAGGCTCAGTTGAGCTAAATTATAACGTCAAGCAAATAAGGGTCAGCCTCTAAGATGGTTATGAGAGCCAGAGGTGATCCAACACCAGCTCTCACTTTCTAATTGCGAGTAGCAACAGTCCGGTGAACCTACTGTACTGTTTCTTGTTTGTGAAGAGGAATTAACACAGTAGTTAGGACACAAATCGATTAATGTTCTTTACATTGTATATTTGAAGGTAAATGAATAAACAGAAGAATTTTTGAAGCTTAATCCTCATGGAATAACACAAATAATGCAAAATATACTTAGAGATAAATGTAAATCTTCATTAAAGAACTTATATAATTAAATAATAGTTCAAAGTTCATTAAAACTAAATGCGAGGTCCATTAAAAGCTTATCTGGGCTCTGCACACAAGTCCTAGAAATTATTAAAATAAATTTTGAATTACGTTTAATTTTTCAACTGATTATTAATTACGTTAATCTTCGTTTCAAGTTGTTATTTTTTTATGATCACAATATTTGTTAGTATAAAAAATATTTTTGCCACTTTGAATGATCATCAACTATATTTTCGACTACAAAACTATTTAATATAGATTTCAAATTTAAGATTTCAAATATCTTTACGATCTTATTTAACAGGAGAGAATTCCGCCGTAATTGGTATTAGTGTAGTCTTTTTTTTTTCGTTGATATTAACGAGTTGCTTCTTAGTCAGTAGTCATAGCACGTTTATGATGGTTAGGTTAGGTAAGGTTCGTTAGAAAACAGGACTAGTGTTTCCTGACGCGGGTCTTAGTCAGATGATGACCCGCCGTTGGAGCTTTTGGTCATCTGACCGAGGCCGTCCGCTGGCTTACCCCTCCACCCATTTAAAAATTATGGTCAATTATAACCATTTTTCGTATATAAAAACTATCACAGCTTTCCAAGGAATTATATATACAATATACACAGCTCAATAAACTATTAATAAACTTTATTAATAAACAGGTTGTCATTATATGGCAACTCATACATATTCTCAGATTTATATTCTGCAATTGGTTCTGTCTATAAAACTTTGTCTTAGCATTATAAGAAGCTTTATGAACATACGTGAATATTGTATATTAAAAGTAGTCTTGTATATTTTTGAAAATTTCTCCTAAAAAAATGTTAGACGTTTCATATACTCGAAGATGAAATATGATTCTTACTTGTTTAGCAATTCTCCATGAATATAATAATAATAATAATAATAATAATAATAATAATAATAATAATAATAATAATAATAATAATAATAATAATAATAATAATACCAATAATAATAACAATAATAATAATAATAATAATAATAATAATAATAATAATAATAATAATAATAATAATAACAATAATAATAATAATAATAATAATAATAACAATAATAATAATAATAATAATAATAATAATTAAATAATAATAATGCTAATAATAATAATCATTATTATTAGTATTATTAAAAAAAAATCGACGCACAAAGCCTCATCCCACGTTTATCTTTTATAAAAAAAGAAAAACTTAGTTTTTCGTTTTAGGTAAAAGATAAACGTAAAAAGAAAAACGAATGTTTTTCTTTTTACATTTAATAATTTATACGGGAGAAGAGTTTACTAGTCGCCTCTTATGACCCTCATGGCTTACGGAGGAAGAATTCTTTTCCACTTCCCCATGGAGATAAATAAAAACTATGATTAATAAATGATGCGTGGAAATGTTGGAGGTGGTGGGAAGGTGAGAAGAGACGGAGGTCAGGTGTTATAAGGAAAGAGTAGGACTATTTTGAAGTCAGTTCATGGAGTTTTAGGTTTCCTGTGCTGATCCAGTACAATGTAGGCGATAGGTTTGGCTGATGTTGCATTACTCTGGTTTGGTGAGATTCACGAAGGCTGCTTCGAGACACCTTTGTTTGTTGTTCTCGTGTTCATTATATATCCAAAGTACTTTATGCCAGACCACGAGATGGGAGTGCAGGTTACAATGAACCACACAGGCATTGTTGATGTCCAATTCACTTTTTTCCTGGAGGGATTTCTGCGAATCTCGGCCTGTTTCACAGCACAACTTTTTATATCCCTTACAAGGAAGGCAATAAGCTCATGGTCTGTCTGACGTTTTATGGAATTTGAAGTTTAAGGAAATCCTTTACAGGTATTTAATGTAAAAACTAGAGTCATGTCAGCTTTATATAAAAGGGCATCTTCATTGTCCTGTGAGATTGTCCTGTGAGGAGAACTAGTCCCTAGTCAGTCCCAGTTAAAACTATGATTGATGTGTATGTGTAGACTTTTGAGTTTACAGAATTAGATGAGATTGAGCGAAAATTTCAGGGTGGAGAACGCATCTTCAATGTGTTTCTGTTTCATATATAAAACTTTGTCTCTGCATTGATTTGAGGTCCTGTTAAGAGTAAGAATGTATTCAATCATCCATGTTATTAGGTTTTCTGTAGACCTTGTGGGTAAATTTGATGGAATTCTTCACCCTGTTAATCACTGAATTCACTGCAGTAGAAATGCTAAAATGCAGTATTATTTATATAACGCATACTATGAAGGGAATGTAATAGTTCTCTCTATAAAAAAAATCGAAATTTTAAACTTCATCATAACTTAAAACACAACAGGAATTTAAAACATTCGAAGTCAGGGATGTAACTAATTCTTTGCTGGGAAGACAGACTTGGATCTCCCGTCATGTCTTTCAACACACATATGCAAGTAGAATATGTGACAAGATACCTTATAAACCTTTGTACTGTCACATTATGTAGTAGGTAAAAGCACATTAGATTTATCTTGAAAGTGACATGCAAAAACAAATGTGTCTATAAGTAGCTATCAGTCTTATTGAAACCATTGAACATTACAGGGATCAAAACAGAAAAGAAAACCTTGATCTGATGGTCAGATCTCAGTTGTGACCTCTCCTGGTAACACATGACGTCTGTCGTCACAGACATGTACAAAACATGACCTGACCTTCGGCATTTACATATTTTACAAGTCCATGTTTTTGTTTTTTTATTTACTTGATAATGCCCCATTTTTGGATGAAAACTGGAGAGTTATCCACATATTTCAATCATTTGTTATTAAGAGGAATTTTTTTTTTCAATGATCTAGTTTAAAAACCGTCGTGGAAATTGTTCAGCACAAGCAATAAATTGTTCAGCACAAGCAATAAATTGTTCAGCACAAGCAATAAATTGTTCAGCACAAGCAATAAATTGTTCAGCACTAGCAATAAATTGTTCAGCAAAATCAATAAATTGTTCAGCACAAGCAAAAAATTGTTCAGCACAAGCAATAAATTGTTCAGCACAAGCAATAAATTGTTCAGCACAAGCAATAAATTGTTCAGCACAAGCAATAAATTGTTCAGCACAAGCAATAAATTGTTCAGCACAAGCAATAAATTGTTCAGCAAAATCAATAAATTGTTCAGCACAAGCAATAAATTGTTCAGCAAAATCAATAAATTGTTCAGCACAAGCAAAAAATTGTTCAGCACAAGCAATAAATTGTTCAGCACAAGCAATAAAGACTTAAGCACAACAATGCTGAGTTTTGTAAATAAAATTTTCCATTCAACGAAAGTTTTCAGTTTGTTATATAATTAAATAAATTCAATAATAAAATTGTCACTTGATGAAAGATCATATTTTGAGTTTTCAACAAGGAAGCCCAAGATATCCAGATATCCAGAGGCTGTGTTGTGTAAACAAAGCTACGTAGCTTCCAGAGGCTGTGTTGTGACAACAAAGCTACGTAGCTTCCAGAGGCTGTGTTGTGACAACAAAGCTACGTAGATATCCAGAGGCTGTGTTGTGACAACAAAGCTACGTAGATATCCAGAGGCTGTGTTGTGACAACAAAGCTACGTAGATATCCAGAGGCTGTGTTGTGACAACAAAGCTACGTAGATATCCAGAGGCTGTGTTGTGACAACAAAGCTACGTAGCTTCCAGAGGCTGTGTTGTGACAACAAAGCTACGTAGATATCCAGAGGCTGTGTTGTGTCAACAAAGCTACGTAGATATCCAGTGGCTGTGCTGTGTCAACAAAGCTACGTAGCTTCCAGAGGCTGTGTTGTGACAACAAAGCTACGTAGCTTCCAGAGGCTGTGTTGTGACAACAAAGCTACGTAGATATCCAGAGGCTGTGTTGTGACAACAAAGCTACGTAGATATCCAGAGGCTGTGTTGTGTCAACAAAGCTACGTAGATATCCAGGGGCTGTGTTGTGTCAACAAAGCCACGTAGCTTCCAGAGGCTGTGTTGTGACAACAAAGCTACGTAGCTTCCAGAGGCTGTGTTGTGACAACAAAGCTACGTAGCTTCCAGAGGCTGTGTTGTGACAACAAAGCAACGTAGCTTCCAGAGGCTGTGTTGTGTCAACAAAGCTACGTAGCTTCCAGAGGCTGTGTTGCGACAACAAAGCCACGTAGCTTCCAGAGGCTGTGTTGTGACAACAAAGCTACGTAGCTTCCAGAGGCTGTGTTGTGTCAACAAAGCCACGTGGCTTCCAGAGGCTGTGTTGTGACAACAAAGCTACGTAGCTTCCAGAGACTGTGTTGTGACAACAAAGCAACGTAGCTTCCAGAGGCTGTGTTGTGACAACAAAGCTACGTAGCTTCCAGAGGCTGTGTTGCGACAACAAAGCCACGTAGCTTCCAAAGGCTGTGTTGTGTCAACAAAGCTACGTAGCTTCCAGAGGCTGTGTTGTGACAACAAAGCTACGTAGATATCCAGAGGCTGTGTTGTGTCAACAAAGCTACGTAGATATCCAGAGGCTGTGTTGTGTCAACAAAGCTACGTAGATATCCAGAGGCTGTGTTGTGTCAACAAAGCTACGTAGATATCCAGAGGCTGTGTTGTGACAACAAAGCTACGTAGATATTCAGAGGCTGTGTTGTAACAACAAAGCCAAGTAGCTTCCAGTGGCTGTGTTGTAACAACAAAGCTACGTAGATATTCAGAGGCTGTGTTGTAACAACAAAGCCAAGTAGCTTCCAGAGGCTGTGTTGTGACAACAAAGCTATGTAGCTTCCAGAGGCTGTGTTGTAACAACAAAGCCACGTAGCATCCAGAGGCTGTGTTGTGACAACAAAGCCACGTAGCTTCCAGAGGCTGTGTTGTGACAACAAAGCCACGTAGCTTCCAGAGGCTGTGTTGTGACAACAAAGCCTCGTAGCTTCCAGAGGCTGTGTTGTGACAACAAAGCCACGTAGCTTCCAGAGATAGTGTTGTGTCAACAAAGCCACGTAGCTTCCAGAGACTGTGTTGTGTCAACAAAGCCACGTAGCTTCCAGAGACTGTGTTGTGTCAACAAAGCCACGTAGCTTCCAGAGGCTGTGTTGTGACAACAAAGCCACGTAGCTTCCAGAGGCTGTGTTGTGACAACAAAGCCAAGTAGCCTCCAGTGGCTGTGTTGTGACAACAAAGCCACGTAGCTTCCAGAGGCTGTGTTGTGACAACAAAGCCACGTAGCTTCCAGAGGCTGTGTTGTGACAACAAAGCCACGTAGCTTCCAGAGACAGTGTTGTGTCAACAAAGCCACGTAGCTTCCAGAGACTGTGTTGTGTCAACAAAGCCACGTAGCTTCCAGAGACTGTGTTGTGTCAACAAAGCCACGTAGCTTCCAGAGGCTGTGTTGTGACAACAAAGCCACGTAGCTTCCAGAGGCTGTGTTGTGACAACAAAGCCACGTAGCTTCCAGAGGCTGTGTTGCGACAACAAAGCCACGTAGCTTCCAGAGGCTGTGTTGTGACAACAAAGCCACGTAGCTTCCAGAATCTGTGTTGTGACAACAAAGCCACGTAGCTTCCAGAGGCTGTGTTGTGACAACAAAGCCACGTAGCTTCCAGAGGCTGTGTTGTGACAACAAAGCCACGTAGCTTCCAGAGACTGTGTTGTGACAACAAAGCCACGTAGCTTCCAGAGGCTGTGTTGTGACAACAAAGCTAAGTAGCTTCCAGAGGCTGTGTTGTGTCAACAAAGCTACGTAGCTTCCAGAGGCTGTGTTGTGTCAACAAAGTAATGTAGCTTCCAGAGGCTGTGTTGCGACAACAAAGCTACGTAGCTTCCAGAGGCTGTGTTGTGTCAACAAAGCTACGTAGCTTCCAGAGGCTGTGTTGTGACAACAAAGCCACGTAGCTTGCAGAGGCTGTGTTGCGACAACAAAGCTACGTACCTTCCAGAGGCTGTGTTGTGACAACAAAGCCACGTAGCTTCCAGAGGCTGTGTTGTGACAACAAAGCCACGTAGCTTGCAGAGGCTGTGTTGCGACAACAAAGCCACGTAGCTTCCAGAGGCTGTGTTGCGACAACAAAGCCACGTAGCTTCCAGAGGGTGTGTTGTGTCAACAAAGCCACGTAGCTTCCAGAGGCTGTGTTGTGACAACAAAGCCACGTAGCTTCCAGAGGCTGTGTTGTGACAACAAAGCTACGTAGCTTCCAGAGGCTGTGTTGTGACAACAAAGCTACGTAGCTTCCAGTCAGAAGGTATGTTGAAGCATAACAGCTTGTCTATTAATTCCACATTTCTTCTAATGTGAGAACTAAAATGTGCAATTATAAAGTAAGTGTTTTACCTAGTCTTCTTTAACAGAGTGTTGGCTTCAAAAAACACTCATTGAATTTAGTTATTCAGGCTTTTAAGGCTTATGAATACTATTTACTATTATGAGAATGGTTAAATGGTTCAATAATATATAAATACTGGAGTCACTAAGAGCTTATTTCATTTTACTCTCGAGAATTTATTTTTTTTCAAAATAACAACTGTTATGGGATTGTCAGGTGGCCTTTACACCAGCAGATTAAACCTGATCCAAGGCGCTATGTGACACAGACGTATTAAACCTGATCCAAGGTGCTATGTGACACAGACGTATTAAACCTGATCCAAGGCGCTATGTGACACAGACGTATTAAACCTGATCCAAGGCGCTATGTGACACAGACGTATTAAATATGATCCAAGGCGCTATGTGACACAGACGTATTAAACATGATCCAAGGTGCTATGTGACACAGACGTATTAAACCTGATCCAAGGCGCTATGTGACACAGACGTATTAAACCTGATCCAAGGTGCTATGTGACACAGACGTATTAAACCTGATCCAAGGCGCTATGTGACACAGACGTATTAAACCTGATCCAAGGTGCTATGTGACACAGACGTATTAAACCTGATCCAAGGCGCTATGTGACACAGACGTATTAAACCTGATCCAAGGCGCTATGTGACACAGACGTATTAAACATGATCCAAAACGCTATGTGACACAGACGTATTAAACCTGATCCAAGGCGTTATGTGACACAGACGTATTAAACTTGATCCAAGGCGCTATGTGACACAGACGTATTAAACCTGATCCAAGGCGCTATGTGACACAGACGTATTAAACCTGATCCAAGGCGCTATGTGACACAGACGTATTAAACTTGATCCAAGGCGCTATGTGACACAGACGTATTAAACTTGATCCAAGGCGCTATGTGACACAGACGTATTAAACTTGATCCAAGGCGCTATGTGACACAGACGTATTAAACCTGATCCAAGGCGCTATGTGACACAGACGTATTAAACCTGATCCAAGGCGCTATGTGACACAGACGTATTAAACTTGATCAAGGCGCTATGTGACACAGACGTATTAAAATTGATCCAAGGCGCTATGTGACACAGACGTATTAAACTTGATCCAAGGCGCTATGTGACACAGACGTATTAAACTTGATCCAAGGCGCTATGTGACACAGACGTATTAAACTTGATCCAAGGCGCTATGTGACACAAACGTATTAAACTTGATCCAAGGCGCTATGTGACACAGACGTATTAAACTTGATCCAAGGCGCTATGTGACACAGACGTATTAAACTTGATCCAAGGCGCTATGTGACACAGACGTATTAAACATGATCCAAGGTGCTATGTGACACAGACGTATTAAACCTGATCCAAGGTGCTATGTGACACAGACGTATTAAACCTGATCCAAGGCGCTATGTGACACAGACGTATTAAACTTGATCCAAGGCGCTATGTGACACAGACGTATTAAACTTGATCCAAGGCGCTATGTGACACAGACGTATTAAACATGATCCAAGGTGCTATGTGACACAGACGTATTAAACCTGATCCAAGGTGCTATGTGACACAGACGTATTAAACATGATCCAAGGTGCTATGTGACACAGACGTATTAAACATGATCCAAGGTGCTATGTGACACAGACGTATTAAACATGATCCAAGGTGCTATGTGACACAGACGTATTAAACCTGATCCAAGGTGCTATGTGACACAGACGTATTAAACATGATCCAAGGTGCTATGTGACACAGACGTATTAAACATGATCCAAGGTGCTATGTGACACAGACGTATTAAACCTGATCCAAGGTGCTATCTGACACAGACGTATTAAACATGATCCAAGGTGCTATGTGACACAGACGTATTAAACCTGATCCAAGGTGCTATGTGACACAGACGGATTAATGTTTCCCTATAATAAAAAATAATTGAGGTTTAATTCATGTTGATTATTAAGAAGAGATTTTGTTCATTAAGTCTTGTAATTAAGATTATCTTTTCTGCTTATTGAGCACAGTTTTTGTTGCTTATTGAGCACAGTTTTTGTTGCTTATTGAGCACAGTTTTTGTTGCTTATTGAGCACAGTTTTTGTTGCTTATTGAGCACAGTTTTTGTTGCTTATTGAGCACAGTTTTTGTTGCTTATTGAGCACAGTTTTTGTTGCTTATTGAGCTCAGTTTTTGTTGCTTATTGAGCACAGTTTTTGTTGCTTATTGAGCACAGTTTTTGTTGCTTATTGAGCTCAGTTAATGTTTCTAACTGATCACAGTTTTGCTAAATTATTTTCGAGAAATACATACTGCAGAGTACAGCATCAAGACTGCAGTAATTAGATGAAACTAGACAGAAGAGGTAAATACAGTCAATTTCAGCGGAAATCTTTAAGTAATCTTAATTCATGTATTTACAAATAAAAAAAATAATTTTCATTCAGAAAAATAAGAATTGCCAGAATGTGGAAATGTTACGTTTCAGCGGTTTAATGAAACTGTCAAGGGAACTGTCAAGGGAACTGTCATGGGAACTGTCATGGGAACTGTCAAGGGAACTGTCAAGGGAACTGTCAAGGGAATGATTGATGGTGAATGCTATTCATCTTGAAAATGGTATAATATACCGATAAGTTGAAAATCAAGACGCATGTGCAAAAACTGAGACGCCTACACAGTAGGCTTCTTCAGTCAAATTCAGAGGCAACAGTGTAGTAGTGAAATAAAAATGATGTAATCAGTCCATCAACCATGGAGAAAAAGCATCTGAGGTGGTTAGTCCTTCATCCTGGAGAAGACTTCACCTCCAGACCATGACGGAGCTCAACCTTATTGTACACAGTTTTCCAGTTATGTGTCAACACCTTCAGCGACCAACAAACTCTTTTCCCATAGAACTACAGTACATTTTCGTGCCATTTTTCTTCCACCTATAACACGAATGGCAAACATGCTCTCAAAATTACGTTTTGGACACACATGACTCATACACGTATACCTCATAGAGGATTGCACGGCACCTCCGTGCAAGGTTGCACTATTAGCTCACTACTTAAAAAAAGACTATATTATGTATCAAAGATTTAAAACATGTGTTTAAAATAGGTAAATCTTGTTCCAGTCACGGTATTGTGCCCTTTTTTGTTTGTTATTTAGGTAAATCTTGTCTTACCTGTTAGACACATCTGATAACAAAGTAATGGAAGTGAGACACAGAGAGTGTTTGGTGGATTATATATTTGGCATCTTCATTACTCTGACACGCTCACTCAGACACGCTCACTCTGACACGCTCACTCTGATACGCTCACTCTGACACGCTGACTCTCACACGCTGACTCTCACACGCTCACATTACCACGCTCACTATGACACGCTCACTATGACACGCTCACTTTAACACGCTCACTCTGACACGCTCACTCTGATACGCTCACTCTGACACGCTGACTCTCACACGCTGACTCTCACACGCTCACATTACCACGCTCACTATGACACGCTCACTATGACACGCTCACTTTAACACGCTCACTCTGACACGCTCACTCTGATACGCTCACTCTGACACGCTGACTCTCACACGCTCACATTACCACGCTCACTATGACACGCTCACTATGACACGCTCACTTTAACACGCTCACTCTGAAACGCTCACTCTGGCACGCTCACTTTAACACGCTCACTCTGACACGCTCACTTTGACACGCTCACTCTGACACGCTCACTCTGACACGCTCACTCTGACACGCTCACTCTAACACGCTCACTCTAACACGCTCACTCTAACACGCTCACTCTGATACGCTCACTCTGACACGCTCACTCTGATACGCTCACTCTGGCACGCTCAATCTGACACGCTCACTTTAAAACGCTCACTCTAACACGCTCACTCTAACACGCTCACGCTGACACGCTCACTCTGACACACTCACTCTGACATGCTCACTCTGACACGCTCACTCTAACGCGCTCACTCTGACACGCTCACTCTGACACACTCACTCTGACATGCTCACTCTGACACGCTCACTCTAACGCGCTCACTCTGACACGCTCACTTTAACACGCTCACTCTGACACGCTCACTCTAACGCGCTCACTCTGACACGCTCACTCTGACACACTCTGACATGCTCACTCTGACACGCTCACTTTAACACGCTCACTCTGACACGCTCTTTTTAACACGCTCACTCTAACACGCTCACTCTGACACGCTCACTCTGACACGCTCACTCTGACACGCTCACTCTGACACGCTCACTCTGACACGCTCACTCAGACATGCTCACTATGACACGCTCACTCTGACACGCTCACTCAGACATGCTCACTATGACACGCTCACTCTGACATGCTCACTATGACATGCTCACTCTGACACGCTCACTCAGACATGCTCACTATGACACGCTCACTCTGACATGCTCACTATGACATGCTCACTCTGACACGCTCACTCAGACATGCTCACTATGACATGCTCACTCTTACACGCTCACTCAGACATGCTCACTATGACACGCTCACTCTGACACGCTCACTATGACATGCTCACTCTTACACGCTCACTCAGACATGCTCACTATGACACGCTCACGCTGACACCCTCACTCTGACCCGCTCACTCTAACACGCTCACTCTGACACGCTCACTCTGACACGCTCACGCTGACACGCTCATTTTGACACGCTCACTCAGACATACTCACTATGACACGCTCACTCTGACACGCTCACTCAGACATGCTCACTATGACACGCTCACTCTGACATGCTCACTATGACATGCTCACTCTGACACGCTCACTCAGACATGCTCACTATGACACGCACACTCTGACATGCTCACTATGACATGCTCACTCTGACACGCTCACTCAGACATGCTCACTATGACATGCTCACTCTTACACGCTCACACAGACATGCTCACTATGACACGCTCACTCTGACACGCTCACTATGACATGCTCACTCTTACACGCTCACTCAGACATGCTCACTATGACACGCTCACTCTGACACGCTCACTATGACATGCTCACTCATACACGCTCACTCAGACATGCTCACTATGACACGCTCACGCTGACACGCTCACTCTGACACGCTCACTCAGACATGCTCACTATGACACGCTCACTCTGACATGCTCACTATGACATGCTCACTCTGACACGCTCACTCAGACATGCTCACTATGACACGCTCACTCTAACATGCTCACTATGACATGCTCACTCTGACACGCTCACTCAGACACGCTCACTATGACATGCTCACTCTTACACGCTCACTCAGACATGCTCACTATGACACGCTCACTCTGACATGCTCACTCAGACACACTCACTCTGACATGATCACTCTGACTACTTGCCTCACCGGAAGTCACATCCTTAATGTACATTTAGTATGAATCTTTGCACTAACTTTGATTCCCATTTTTACTGGAACTAACTCACTACTACTCTGTCATACCACTATCATGTACACTCTCCTCTCATGCAGTGCTACTCTATCATACCACTATCATGTACACTCTCCTCCCATGCAGTGCTACTCTGTCATACCACTATCATGTACACTCTCCTCCCATGCAGTGCTACTCTATCATACCACTATCATGTACACTCTCCTCCCATGCAGTGCTACTTATCATACCACTGTCATGTACACTCTCCTCCCATGCAGTGCTACTCTATCATACCACTCTCATGTACACTCTCCTCCCATGCAGTGCTACTCTATCATACCACTGTCATGTACACTCCCCCATGCAGTGCTACTCATCATACCAGTGTCATGTACATCTCCTCCCATGCAGTGCTACTCTATCATACCACTATCATGTACATCTCCTCCCATGCAGTGCTACTATCATACCACTATCATGTACACTCTCTCCCCATGCAGTGTACTCTATCATACCACTATCATGTACACTCCTCTCCCATGCAGTGCTACTCTTCATACCACTATCATGTACACTCTCCTCCCATGCAGTGCTTCTTATCATACCACTATCATGTACACTCTCCTCCCATGCAGTGCTACTCTATCATACCACTATCATGTACACTCTCCTCCCATGCAGTGCTACTCTATCATACCACTATCATGTACACTTCCTCCCATGCATTGCTACTCTATCATACCACTATCATGTACACTCATCCCATGCAATGCTACTCTATCATACCACTATCATGTACATTCCTCCCATGCAGTGCTACTCTATCATACCACTATCATGTACACTCTCCTCCCATGCAGTGCTACTCTATCATACCACTATCATGTACACTCTCCTCCCATGCAGTGCTACTCTATCATACCACTATCATGTACACTCTCCTCCCATGCAGTGCTACTCTATCATACCACTGTCATGTACACTCTCCTCCCATGCAGTGCTACTTATCATACCACTGTCATGTACACTCTCCTCCCATGCAGTGCTACTCTATCATACCACTGTCATGTACACTCTCCTCCCATGCAGTGCTACTCTATCATACCACTATCATGTACACTCTCCTCCCATGCAGTGCTACTCTATCATACCACTATCATGTACACTCTCCTCCCATTTTTTTTTTTTTTTTTTTTTTTTTTTTTTTTTTTTTTTTTTTAAAAAAAAAAAAAAAAAAAAAAAAAAAAAAAAAAAAAAACATCTATCATACCACTATCATGTACATCCCTTCCCATGCAGTGCTACTCTATCATACCACTACATGAACACTCTCCTCCCATGCAGTGCTACTCTATCATACCACTATCATGTACATTCCTCCCATGCAGTGCTACTTATCATACCACTATCATGTACACTTCCTCCCATGCAGTGCTACTCTATCATACCACTATCATGTACACTCTCCTCCCATGCAGTGCTACTCTTCATACCACTATCAGTACACTTCCTTCCCATGCAGTGCTACTTATCATACCACTATCATGTACACTTCCTCCCATGCAGTGCTACTCTTCATACCACTATCAGTACACTTTCCTCCATGCAGTGCTACTCTATCATACCACTATCATGTACACTCTCTTCCCATGCAGTGCTACTCTTCATACCACTATCACGTACACTCTCCTCCAATGCAGTGCTACTCTATCATACCACTCTCATGTACACTCTCCTCCCATGCAGTGCTACTCTATCATACCACTGTCATGTACACTCTCCTCCCATGCAGTACTACACTATCATACCACTATCATGTACACTCTCCTCCCATGCAGTGCTACTCTATCATACCACTGTCATGTACACTTCCCCATGCAGTGCTACTTATCATACCACTATCATGTACACTCTCCTGCCATGCAGTGCTACTCTATCATACCACTTATCATGTACACTCTCCTCCCATGCAGTGCTACTCTATCATACCACTGTCATGTACACTCTCCTCCCATGCAGTGTTACTCTATCATACCACTATCATGCCTCTCCATGCAGTGCTCTCATCATACCACTGTCACTCCCCCCATGCAGTGCTACTTATCATACACTATCATGTACACTCCCCCGCCATGCAGTGCTACTCTATCATACCACTGTCATGTACACTCTCCTGCCATGCAGTGCTCTCTATCATACCACTATCATGTACACTCTCCTCCCATGCAGTGCTACTCTATCATACCACTATCATGTACACTCTCCTCCCATGCAGTGCTACCTATCATACCACTATCATGTACACTCTCCTCCCATGCAGTGCTACTTATCATACCACTATCATGTACACTTCCTGCCATGCAGTGCTACTCTATCATACCACTATCATGTACACTCTCCTCCATGCAGTGCTACTCTATCATACCACTATCATGTACACTCTCCTGCCATGCAGTGCCCGACTTATCCTACCCTTGTCATGAAGATAATTCCATGCAGTGGCAGCTCTTATGATATACTATCATGTACACTCTCTTCCCATGCAGTGCTACTTATCATACCACTATCATGTACACTTCCTCCCATGCAGTGTACTTATCATACCACTATTTCATGTACATCTCCTCCCATGCAGTGCTAATCTATCATACCACTGTATGTACACTTCCTCCATGCAGTGCTACTCTATCATACCACTATCATGTGACACTTCTCCTCCCATGCAGTGCTACTCTATCATACCACTATCATGTACACTCTCCCATGCAGGCTATACTGCATCACTATCATGTACACTCTCCTCCCCATGCAGTGCTACTCTATCATACTCACTATCATGTACACTCTTCCCATGCAGTGCTATCATCATACCACTGTCATGTACACTCTCCTCCCATGCAGTGCTACTTATCATACCACTATCATGTACATTTCCCATGCAGTGCTACTCTATCATACCACTATCATATACCTCCCATGAGTCTACTTATCATACCACTATCATGTACACTTCCTCCCATGCAGTGCTACTCTATCATACCACTATCATGTACATTCCTCCCATGCAGTGCTACTTATCATACCACTGTCATGTACACTCCTCCCATGCAGTGCTACTCTATCATACCACTATCATGTACATTCTCCTCCCATGCAGTGCTACTTATCATACCACTATCATGTACACTTCCTCCCATGCAGTGCTACTTTTATACCTATATTAACTTCCTCCATGAGTTACTTTCATACCACCGTACAGCATTTCTCCTCCGCCATGCACATGATCATACTTTATCATACCACTATCATGTACATTCTCCTCCATGCAGTGCTACTCTATCATACCACTATCATGTACACTTCCTCCTCCCATGCAGTGCTACTCTATCATACCACTATCACGTACACTCTCCTCCCATGCAGTGCTACTCTATCATACCACTATCATGTACACTCCTCCCATGCAGTGACTCTATCATACCACTGTCATGTACACTCTCCTCCATGCAGTGCTACTCTATCATACCACTGTCATGTACACTTCCTCCCATGCAGTGCACTCTATCATACCACTATCATGTACACTTCCTCCCATGCAGTGCTACTCTATCATACCACTGTCATGTACACTCTCCTCCCATGCAGTGCTACTCTATCATACCACTATCATGTACACTCCTCCCCATGCAGTGCTACTTATCATACCACTGTCATGTACACTCTCCTGCCATGCAGTGCTACTCTATCATACCACTGTCATGTACACTCTCCTGCCATGCAGTGCTACTCTATCATACCACTGTCATGTACACTCTCCTGCCATGCAGTGCTCTGAAACCCTTATGCCTTACATTTGTCATTGAAGATAATTCATGGTCACTGGATGTGGAAATCAGCATCAGTTTATAGGATATAGATCCTCTCTAGCATCATCCCTCTCTTGGCTGAAGTTTCTTAGAGGTATCCTTTCAGGCAACTCAAGCAGTCCTCAAGAGATCATTAAAGACGTCCTTGGATGTAATTTATTGTTGCCCTCCTGGATTTTTGCTCGTATCTGTTGTCAGGGTCAGTTGTTTTTGTCTGTCGAAGGAATTTGTCGTCCATTGCTGTCGTCCGAGACTGTCTTACGTGACTACTGTCTGTGGTGCCTGTCGTCTGTTTTGATCGTGGTCCGTGTAAGACGTTCATATTAATCGTACGTATCTGTCGTCCCTTTCAAACGAACATGTAGCTGACAGTATCTCCGTCAGTTGCTGTCGTCCCTGGCTTTCGTCAGCGACAACCTCGAAGGTGACCTCTGAGGATTCCCTCAGGTGGTATGACACAAGTCTTGGTGGAAGGCTTGCCAAACACCGCTGGTAAAAGAAGGCAAGTGACAGGAAGAGGGAAGGAGAGGTTCGATTCACGTCGAGGGTAGAAACATTGGGCGTGTTTCCACACCGGTTGTCTATGTTCACCCATCAGTAAAATGGGTACCTGGGTGTGCTCGCGTGGGGTCGCATCCTGCGACAAAACTGACCCAATTTGCCCGAAATGCTCACCATAACAAGTGGCTTTATATTGATGTATGTCATTGATGTCAGCTACGCCTGTATACCTTGTACATGTACTTGTAGAAAAAGATATTAATATTAGAGTGAGCGAAAGTGAGTGAGAGAAAGAGAGAGAGCGAGAGAAACAAAGAAAAGCGCGCGGGCGCTCGCACATACACATACACATACATAGAGCTTCCCTTCTTGTAAGACGATTGATCTTATGTCAGCTTTTTGTGTGAGGTAAACTTCACACATTTGCTTCTTTTGCTACATTGCTCATTTTGTCTCCTGTATTTCAGCTCTGTCTTCCCGCTTTGTTTTTGTTTCCTCTTCATCAGTGATTTCGGCATGAAATACTCCCCAGCCTCCTGGTGGCTGGGGAGTATTTCATGCCCAGTAGTTCACTCACTGATGAAGAGAGGAAAAAACAAAAGAAATGTTCAAAGCGAAGGACAGACGAGAGCAGAGATATAGCAAAAGAACCTGAAACGAATGTGCAAATATGAGGAAATAGAGACAACATGAAACTGATGTAGCAGGAAAAGCAAAGTCTGGTGTGAAAGTGATTTACACTCACACGAGAAGAAAGATGACATAAGATCAATCAGATAACACGATTAAAGAGGGAAAGACGGAAGCTGACGAGAAGTGACAAGGATGTTTATAAGATGTTGAACAATCTATTTAAAGAGATGTTTTCTTTGATAATATTGGCAACGACCGAGCTCCGAAGAGGAAGGTTACCATACGCACAACAAGTATACCATAAACACAACAAGTATACCATACACACAACAGGGATACCATACACACAACAAGGTTACCATATCCAACCTAAACTACCCAAGGTCCTAGCTTCAATAACCCTACTAGGCAGACTGTTCCACTCATCAACTACCCTATTTCCAAACCAATACTTTCCTATATCCTTTCTAAATCTAAACTTATCCAACTTGAATCCATTATTGCGGGTTCTCTTGAGAGATATCCTCAAGACCTTATTTATATCCCCTTTGTTAATACCATTTTCCACTTGTATACCTCGATCATGTCTCCCTCATTCTACGTCTTACAAGTGAATGTAATTTAAGGGTCTTCAATCTTTCTTCGTAAGGAAGATTTCTAATGCTATGTATTAATTTAGTCATTCTACGCTGAATATTTTCCAATGAATTTATGTCCATTCTGTAATATGGAGACCAGAACTGAGCTGCGTAATCTAGGTGAGGCCTTACTAATGATGTATAAAGCTGTAATATAACCTCTGGACTTCTGTTGCTTACACTTTTGATATAAATCCAGTAATCTATTTGCCTTATTACGTACGCTTAGGCATTGCTGTCTTGGTTTAAGGTTGCTGCACCAGCACCCCCAAGTCCTTCTCGCAATCTGTATGGCTAAGTTCTACGTTATTTAACTTATAAGTGCTTGGGTTATGGACACTCCCGAGCTTCAGTACCTTGCATTTTTCTGCATTGAACTGCATCTGCCACTTTTCTGACCACGAATTAAGTTTGTCTAAATCTTCCTGAAGTTCTATGACATCTATGTTTGAATGAATTATCCTACCTATCTTCGTGTCGTCGGCGAATTTGCTCATGTCACTAGTAATTCCCTGTCAAGGTCATTGATATATATTATAAATAACAACGGCCTAAGACTGATCCTTGTGGAACACCACTTGTTACAAGTCCCCACTCGGATTTAACCTCATTTATGCACACTCTCTGCTTCCTATTGGTGAGCTATGACTCGATCCATGACAGCACTTTTTCCCTCAATGCCATGAGCTGCCACTTCTTTAACAGTCTCTAGTGCGGTACTTGTCAAAAGCCTTACTAAAGTCTCAAATAAACAATATCGAATTCTTTTTTCGTGACGCATCAAAAAGCTTTACTGAAGAAGGTTAATAAATTAGATAGGCAGGGAAAGGCCCTCGTGAATCCATGCTGAGTATCATTAATCAAATTATGGTTATTAGATGGCTTCTAATAATATCAGCTATAATTGATCTAGTAATTTGCCTACAATTGAGGTTAGGCTTATTGGCGGTAATTTGACGGTAGTACTTGTCCCCTGCTTTAAAAATAGGAATTACACTAGCCATCTTCCACATATCAGACACTACACCTGTTTGAAGAGATAAATTAAAATGTTAGATATTTGTTCACAGAGTTCCATTTTGCATTCCTTAAGAACCCTTGCAAAGCTCATCAGGACTGGCGATTTATTTTGTTTCAGTCGGTCTAGTTGTTTCATAACCATTTCACTAGTGACTGTGATATTACATAATTTATCTTCTTCTGGCTCTTGTAAAAATTAAATTCTGTTATATTATTAGTATCTTCCTGCGTGAAAACCGAGTGAAAATAATTATTAAATATAGAGCCATATCATTCTCTTGTCAGTAAGATGCCCAGAGTTATTTTTAAGGGGACCTATCTTATCCCTAACTTTTGTTCTATAAACCTGTAAAAACTTTTAGGTTAGTTTTTGAACCTAGCAACTTTAATTTCATAGTCCCGTTTAGCTTTTCTTATCACCTTTTAACGTCAGTCTTAATGTGAGTATACTGATTTATAAGATGACCCTCACCTCCTTTATGCCTATAAATTCCTTTCTTCTGCCCTAAAAGATATTTGAGTCTATTATTCATCCATTTTGGGTCATTTCTACTTGATCCAATTTCTTTATACGGATAAATGTTCTTTGGGCAGCCTGTATAGTGTTAAGAAAACTGTCATATTGATACCTCTCGTTACGCCAGTCCACAGTTGATAAGTTCTCTAAGTCCATTATAATCTGCTAAGCGAAAATCTGGGACCGTTACTGAATTATCCCTACTATCATACATCCATTCAATGCTAAATTTAATTGACTTATGGTCGCTTGAGCCGAGTTCTAATTTCTAAATTATTAACAAGGGTTTCCTTGCTTGCAGAACCAAGTCAAGTAGATTATTTCCCTTGTAGTTTCTGTCACAAACTGGTTCAAAAAGCAATCCTGAACTACTTCTAAAAATCGTTAGATTCAAAATTTCCCCTGTCAAGAAATTCCAGTCAATCTGACTAAAGTTAAAGTCCCCTAGAATTACTACATTATCGTGCCTCCCAAAGCAATCTCCTTGTTCCCTATCTAAGTTTGAGGACGGTAAATCACGCCTAAAATCAATTTTTCGCACCCATCTGAAAATTCTATCCAGACAGACTCTGTATGTGTTATTTCAGACTTTATACCCGTTTTTATGCAACAATTTAAATGATCACGGACATTGAGTGCCACCCCACCCCCTTCCCGATACTTCTGTCTACTTGGAACAATTTAAAACCCTGAATGTGACATTCGGCAGGCATGTCCTTATTTTTCATATTAAACTATGTCTCAAGTTATTGCAAAACATCAATATTACCCGTACTTGCAACCAATCTCAACTCGTCCATCTTATTCCTAGCACTACGACTATTGGTGTAATGTATATTTAAAGACCCTCCTTTCTTTACCCTTCCTGCTCATTTCTGTTTTTCCACTATACCTATTACTGTCCTTGTCACCTAGTGCCACTGACTTTCCAATATCCACCTTATTCTGTCTATTACTAGTTCCCCTAGAATTTATAACATTACTGCATTGGGATTTCACTGTTTCCCATAACCCATACCACTAACTTTTTCTAGTTTAAAGCCCTAACAGCTATCTCCACTGCAGTTGCCAGTGCCCCCACCCCAGACCTAGATAAGTGAACCCATCCCTGGCATACATGTCATTTCTGCCATAGAAGAGGTCCCAGTTGTCAATGAATGTTACTGCATTTTCCTTACAGTATTTGTCCAGCCAGCAATTGACACCAATTGCCCTGGACAACCATTCACATCCAACTCTCCTTGGCAAAAACCACATATGACAGGGTTCCCACCCTTTCTTCCCAATTCTGTCTATTGCTGACTTATAGCTGCTAATCAGCTCCTCACCCACGTCTGCCAACATCTTTGCCTTCCAGCACTGAGACAGATAATAGGATTGCTCCCATTTCCTCTCATGATGTCGTCCAGACGGATAACAATATCCTGCATCCCAGCCCCTGGATAACATACCCTCTGCCTCCTATTCCTATCCTTAGACAAAATTCCTATCCATAAACCTCAATCTGACTATCCCCAACTAAAACAATGTTCTTACCTCGACTGGCGGTGTGCATGACGTTCTCGACGGTCTTTGTAGAGATGGTCATCGCTGATGTCTTCACATTCGTCTGATAACAAGGAAAACGAGTTGTTTGGGTTTTTACAGCAGTCTCTGACCTTCAACTTCAGCTTTTATCCCTTCAACCTTGAATTTCTCTTCTTCTTCCGTTAATTCCGCCTTTTAAATTTGAGATATAGTGCTCGTAGTCGAGGGAAACCTATCCAATCTCAGGTAGCTAGAACAAAGCACAGTAGAAAAATTCCACAGAGAGCACACTAGACACCACCTGCGTGTAGTCTGGATTAAACCTACCTGAGCAACAGCAAACATATTGCCAAGATCAAATACTGAATCATAAACCCCTGCCGTTAGCAAGGAGTTCCCGAAGATAGTATTCTGGGTCGTTTACTATTTTTATGGTATGTGAATTACATGCCCATCAGTGTCAAGTGTAAGTTCTGGTTTAGAGACAGTGATTCCTAATGCACTATCACAAGAACGAGTCCTGAAGCAAATAGAGACAACTAACTGTCATTAACCCCGGGAAAACAGAAACCATACTCTTGGATGAAAAGAGTAAATGCTTTTTAAAGTTCATTGTAATAGGGAACCCATCACGTCAGTATATTCAGTGAAATGTCTAGAATTTCTTCTGACCCCAAGCATATCAGGAGAACTGATAGTAAACAATGTGTAAGAAAAGGAATATCAGGCTAATGTTCCTCTATAGACAGACACAGTGTCTACCTCCTGAGGCACAGTGTTCCCACTGAGGCACAGTGTCTACCTTTCTGAGGCACAGTGTCTACCTACTGAGGCTCGCAGGACTTCTTAGACAATGGGGTAGATTATTCTTATTCTTCAAGATAGGTGGCCAAGGAAGTGAGATGACTGATGTTCACTTACCACCCACTCAAAACATT
>WNWK01013227.1:0-56177 GCA_009830355.1 Cherax destructor
TGTGTGTCACCTCTGTTGTCTGACACAGTGAGGCACCAGTGTGTGTGTCACCTCTGTTGTCTGTCACAGTGAGGCACCAGTGTGTGTGTGTGTGTCACCTCTGTTGTCTGACACAGTGAGGCACAAGTGTGTGTGTCACCTCTGTTGTCTGACAAAGAGAGACACCAGTGTGTGTGTCATCTCTGTTGTCTGACACAGTGAGGCACCAGTGTGTATGTGTCACCTCTGTTGTCTGACACAGTGAGACACCAGTGTGTGTGTCACCTCTGTTGTCTGACACAGTGAGGCACTATTGGGTGTGTCACCTCTGGTGTCTGACACAGTGAGACACCAGTGTGTGTGTGTCACCTCTGTTGTCTGACACAGTGAGGCACCAGTGTGTGTGTCACCTCTGTTGTCTGACACAGTGAGACACCAGTGTGTGTGTGTCACCTCTGTTGTCTGACACAGTGAGGCACCAGTGTGTGTGTGTCAGTTCTGTTGTCTGACACAGTGAGGCACCAGTGTGTGTGTCACCTCTGTTGTCTGTCACAGTGAGGCACCAGTGTGTGTGTGTGTGTCACCTCTGTTGTCTGACACAATGAGGCACCAGTGTGTGTGTCACCTCTGTTGTCTGACACAGTGAGACACCAGTGTGTGTGTCTCCTCTGTTGTCTGACACAGTGAGGCACCAGTGTTTGCGTCACCTCTGTTGTCGGACACAGTGAGACACCAGTGTGTGTGTCACCTCTGTTGTCTGACACAGTGAGGCACCAGTGTGTGTGTCACCTCTGTTGTCTGACACAGTGTGGCACCAGTGTGTGTGTCACAGTGAGGCACCAGTGTGTGTGTGTGTGTCACCTCTGTTGTCTGACACAGTGAGGCACCAGTGTGTGTGTCACCTCTGTTGTCTGACACAGTGAGACACCAGTGTGTGTGTGTCACCTCTGTTGTCTGACAAAGTGAGGCACCAGTGTGTGTGTCACCTCTGTTGTCTGACACAGTGAGACACCAGTGTGTGTGTGTCACCTCTGTTGTCTGACACAGTGAGACACCAGTGTGTGTGTCACCTCTGTTGTCTGACACAGTGAGGCACCAGTGTTTGTGTCACCTCTGTTGTCGGACACAGTGAGACACCAGTGTGTGTGTCACCTCTGTTGTCTGACACAGTGAGGCACCAGTGTGTGTGTCACCTCTGTTGTCTGACACAGTGTGGCACCAGTGTGTGTGTCACAGTGAGGCACCAGTGTGTGTGTGTGTCACATCTGTTGTCTGACACAGTGAGGCACCAGTGTGTGTGTCACCTCTGTTGTCTGACACAGTGAGACACCAGTGTGTGTGTCACCTCTGTTGTCTGACACAGTGAGGCACCAGTGTGTGTCACCTCTGTTGTCTGACACAGTGAGACACCAGTGTGTGTGTGTCACCTCTGTTGTCTGACACAGTGAGGCACCAGTGTGTGTGTCACCTCTGTTGTCTGACACAGTGAGACACAAGTGTGTGTGTGTCACCTCTGTTGTCTGACACAGTGAGGCACCAGTGTGTGTGTGTGTCACCTCTGTTGTCTGACACAGTGAGACACCAGCGTGTGTGTGTGTGTCACCTCTGTTGTCTGACACAGTGAGACACCAGTGTGTGTGTCACCTCTGTTGTCTGACACAGTGAGGCCCTAGTGGGTGTGTCACCTCTGTTGTCTGACACAGTGAGACACCAGTGTGTGTCACCTCTGTTGTCTGACACAGTGAGGCACCAGTGTGTGTGTGTGTCACCTCTGTTGTCTGACACAGTGAGACACCAGTGTGTGTGTGTCACCTCTGTTGTCTGACACAGTGAGGGACCAGTGTGTGTGTGTGTCACCTCTGTTGTCTGACACAGTGAGACACCAGTGTGTGTGTTTGTGTCACCTCTGTTGTCTGACACAGTGAGGCACTAGTGGGTGTGTCACCTCTGTTGTCTGAGACAGTGAGACACCAGTATCTAACAATGGTAGTTAGGTAATTACCTCACCGGCCGGCAGTCAAGGGGTTACGTCATCAGACCTGATGTTTGACTGCCGGGCCGGCTTGACTGACAGTGTCATCGAGACTCTCCCCTAGTCAACACTGGAGAGTCCACCAGCTCACTGATACACTACTGGAGTTCGCCAGGCAGACCTGCTTGAGAGTTGTAGACTTTCGCAGTGTGGTGCTGGTGACAGGTCTACAGTGCTAACGAGACTCCCATATTTACACAAAATCACAGTACAAGATAAAAGTCACAAGTAAAATCAAGTATTCGGTGTAGTGTCAAGTCGCTACCATCTTCTAGTGTCACGCAGGACACTACCACACCTTGTCATGATACCTCTTTGTCTTATGGCACGATTTCTCACAGGGTCCCATGACACCCGTTCTCTGTGTCACATGACACGCCCCCGGTGTCACCCGACACGCCTTCTCTTCTGTGTCACACGACACCCTTCTCTCTGTGCATCATGAACCCATCTCTAATAAAACCTTTTCACCGCGTTATGACACACATCAAATACACAACTCAACCTGTGTCGTGCCATCGTCACAAACTCTGACTGACTACACCACTAAATACCTGACACCACATAGTGTCACACAAGACACCACCTGTTACCAGTGTCACACAAGACACCACCTGTTACCAGTGTCACACAAGACACCACCTGTTACCAGTGTCACACAAGACACCACCTGTTACCAGGGTCACACAAGACACCACCTGTTACCAGGGTCACACAAGACACCACCTGTTACCAGGGTCACACAAGACACCACCTGTTACCAGTGTCACACAAGACACCACCTGTTACCAGTGTCACACAAGACACCACCTGTTACCAGTGTCACACAAGACACCACCTGTTACCAGTGTCACACTTTCAGGTACATAAGTTCAGGTACAACAGTCCATTTTCAGGTACATAGTCTCAGGAACACAGTCGGTACGGTGAATAAGCCAGTAGATAGTCTAAGGCCTCACCAGCACGAAGAGTCAATCTCCAGGTCTGTCTGTTGAACACTCCCAGGTGTATCAGGGAGCTCGTGAACTCTCCAGTGTTGTATGGGGAGAGTCTCGCTGACACTCTCCAGCAGTGTATATGGGAGTCTCAGTACACTCCCTAGGTGTATCAGGGAGCTGGTGAACTCTCCAGTGTTGATATGGAGAGTCTCGTTGCACTGTCAGTCAAGCCGGCCCGGCAGTCAAACATCAGGTCTGATGACGTAACCCCTTGACTGCCGGCTGGGGAGGTAATTACCTAACTACCATTGTTAGATACGGGGCCGTAACACCCCCACCACAAAATGACCGACACACAAAGATTCAGGTACTATGTAATATATTTTATCCCAAACAGTCATTTCCCGGACAAACAATATGCTCCCGGACAGGCCCCCATATTACAAATAAAGAAGCATTTGTAATAAAACGACTGTTTGGGATACTGAGTAAAATCTCGTATTTCAGATTTTTATTATATTAAATATATATTATTAATATAAAAGCATATAATCTGAATAAAAACATATAATCTAATAATCTGTGTAAAAACATATTTACACAAAATCACAGTACAAGATAAAAGTCACAAGTAAAATCAAGTATTCGGTGTAGTGTCAAGTCGCTACCATCTTCTAGTGTCACGCAGGACACTACCACACCTTGTCATGATACTTTTTTGTCTTATGGCACGCCTTCTCACGGGGTCCCATGACACCCGTTCTCTGTGTCACATGACACGCCCCCGGTGTCACCCGACACGCCTTCTCTTCTGTGTCACACGACACCCTTCTCTCTGTGCCCATAAGACACCTTCCTTGCATCATGAACCCATCTCTAATAAAACCTTTTCACCGCGTTATGACACACATCAAATATACAACTCAACCTGTGTCGTGCCATCGTCACAAACTCTGACTGACTACACCACTAAATACCTGACACCACATAGTGTCACACAAGACACCACCTGTTACCAGTGTCACACAAGACACCACCTGTTACCAGTGTCACACAAGACACCACCTGTTACCAGTGTCACACAAGACACCACCTGTTACCAGGGTCACACAAGACACCACCTGTTACCAGTGTCACACAAGACACCACCTGTTACCAGTGTCACACAAGACACCACCTGTTACCAGTGTCACACAAGACACCACCTGTTACCAGTGTCACACACTTTCAGGTACATAAGTTCAGGTACAACAGTCCATTTTCAGGTACATAGTCTCAGGAACACAGTCGGTACGGTGAATAAGCCAGTAGATAGTCTAAGGCCGTCACCAGCACGAAGAGTCAATCTCCAGGTCTGTCTGTTGAACACTCCAAGGTGTATCAGGGAGCTAGTGAACTCTCCAGTGTTGTATAGGGGAGAGTCTCGCTGACACTCTCCAGCAGTGTATATGGGAGAGTCTCGTACACTCCCTAGGTGTATCAGGGAGCTGGTGAACTCTCCAGTGTTGTATATGGGAGAGTCTCGTTAGCACTGTCAGTCAAGCCGGCCCGGCAGTCAAACATCAGGTCTGATGACGTAACCCCTTGACTGCCGGCCGGTGAGGTAATTACCTAATACCATTGTTAGATACGGGGCCGTAACAGTGTGTCACCTCTGTTGTCTGACACAGTGAGACACCAGTGTGTGTGTCACCTCTGTTGTCTGACACAGTGAGACACCAATGTGTGTGTCACCTCTGTTGTCTGACACAGTGAGGCACCAGTGTGTGTGTCACTTCTGTTGTCTGACACAGTGAGACACCAGTGTGTGTGTCACCTCTGTTGTCTGACACAGTGAGGCACCAATGTGTGTGTCACCTCTGTTGTCTGACACAGTGTGGCACCATTGTATGTGTAACCTCTGTTGTCTGTCACAGTGAGGCACCAGTGTGTGTGTGTGTGTGTGTGTGTCACCTCTGTTGTCTGACACAGTGAGGCACCAGTGTGTGTGTCACCTCTGTTGTCTGACACAGTGAGACACCAGTGTGTATTACTTACATATTTGTCACTATATTGACAAAAGTAAATGTTGAGGAATAAACAGCTTTACCAAGAATAAATATTTGTGAATTTTGATTTGATGTCCCTGAATGTTGCTAGGCTGCTGCTGCTGCTGTTTTGCTGCTGCTGCTGTTGTGCTGCTGCTGCTGTTGCTGTGCTGCTGCTGCTGCTGCTGCTGCTCTGCTGCTGCTGCTGCTGCGCGCTGCTGCTGCGCTGCCGCACTGTGCTGCTGCTGCTGTGCTGCTGCTGCTCTGCTGCTGCTGCTGCTCTGCCTGCTGCTGCTGCTGCTGCTGCTGCTGTGCTGCTGCTGCTGTGCTACTGCTGCTCTGCTGTTGCTGCTGTGCTGCAGCTTGTTGACTATATGGCGGCTTTGTACAAATTAAATTCCGTTTAATGTTAGGCATTTTTCAGTCTTACAGTATTTGAGGATGAATAAAAAAAATAGACAGTAATATTCTGATAGCTTTATTATGTATGTTAGACCCGCCAGCATAATACATTTATTATGTATGTTAGACCCGACAGCATAATACATTTATTATGTATGTTAGACCCGACAGCATAATACATTTATTATGTATGTTAGACCCGACAGCATAATACATTTATTATGTATGTTAGACCCGACAGCATAATACATTTATTATGTATGTTAGACCCGACAGCATAATACATTTATTATGTATGTTAGACCCGGCAGCATAATACATTTATTATGTATGTTAGACCCGGCAGCATAATACATTTATTATGTATGTTAGACCCGGCAGCATAATACATTTATTATGTATGTTAGACCCGGCAGCATAATACATTTATTATGTATGTTAGACCCGGCAGCATAATACATTTATTATGTATGTTAGACCCGACAGCATAATACATTTATTATGCGCCTCATTCCTATCCTAGGGGCGATAGTCAAACGATAACAGAGGCACCTATTAATAGGGTCCAGGGACTGGTCCCCCCTAACAGAAACATCTAATGGGTCCAGGGACTGGGCCCCGTAACAAAAATATCTAAGGGGTTCAGGGACTGGGCCCCGCAACAGAAATATCTAATGGGTACAGAGACTGGGCCCCCCTAACGGAAACACCTGATGGGTCCAGGGACTGGGCCCCATAACAGAAACATCTAATGGGTCCAGGGACTGGGCCCATAACAGAAAAAATGGGTCCAGGGACTGGGCCCCATAATAGAAACAATGGGTCCAGGGACTGGGCCTACTAACAGAAACACCTAATGGGTCCAGGGACTGGGCCCCATAACAGAAACAATGGGTCCAAGGAATGGGCCCCATAACAAAAACAATGGGTCAAGGGACTGGGCCTACTAACAGAAACACCTAATGGGTCCAGGGACTGGGTCCTAAAGTTTTGATAGCTAAGCAAGTTACAGTAGTAAAGAACTATTGACTAAGAAATTATCTGGTAATAAATATTTAAACGGGCATGTTTTATTCAGATATGAATTCAATTACAAAACATTTCGTTTTAACCTATATCAACTTTTAAGTTATTTATTATGCAGAATTTTTTTATCAGAATGGTGGTAATATGTCACAGTGGATAAAATACTCCTGTGGGCGCTTAGTCTCTGAATTCAATAATTTTATTCGTATTCTAGCACATAATGCCGCAGGGTACGATAATAGTTCCTCTGGCAACATTTACATTTGGTTAGGTCAGCATCAGCTAGTATCTATTCTATTCTATTCTAGGTGATTTGCCGGTGGGCACAGATACCTAACCAAATGTACCTGAGCTACAAGTACCTCAGCTGATGCTGAGGTACTTGTAGCCCAGCCGATGCCGGGCAGTGGCGACATCCAGGTGTCTGCAGATTATGCTGGATGTGCCACAGACGTATGTGTCTTTCTGCATGTTAAATTGATGATAGAAAAATTGACTGGTGTCAGTCTTCCTCTGTCTCAAGTCAATGAATACACTGGTCGACAATTTTTGAAAAGTTGTATGCTTCTTAAATAAGATTAGTTAATTCTTATGTATTTTCATGTCCTGAATTAAAATATCACGAGACATGTAATATTTGATTATTTTATTATAACGTACAATGTGTCAGTATGTTTTAAACTCTAATCCGTACCTACTCTGCCTTTTTGCTTGATGCTTATAGTGGGCTGAAGAATCATCTCTTGCCAATGTCCAGCAATAGTCTGCAAGCATTCTTGTGCCCCATTTGCCCTGGTACCATTTTTCCATGGTTGAAATATCTTGGTGAAACCTTTCACCATGTTCGTCACTAACTGCCCCACAGTTCACTGGAAAAAAAAAAGTCTAAATGTGAGTCCAAAAAGTGGATTTTAAGTGACAAGTTACATCCCATGTTCTTGTAAGCCTTGATGAGGTTTTCCACCAATTCTTCAGAGTTGTCTTCCCTTCTCTTTCAGATAAATCCCATCGCCACTAACTTGAATGCTTCCCAGGCAACTTTCTCCTCCCCATGAAGGTCTGATTCAAAGTCACAATCTTTAAGAAATTCTCGAATCTGAGGACCATTGAAGACTCCCTCTCTTATCTTAGCGTCGCTCAGTGAGGGGAATTTTGATGTTAAATACTTGAATCCCTCACCGGATTTTCATAAGCCCCAGTTTTATGTGTAGTGGTGGTAGCAAAATTTTGTTTGGTTCAATGAGAGGTGGATGTTGAACATTTTTCATTCCAGACTCCAATGATTGACGAGGTGGCCAGTCTCTCCTGATGTAGTGGTGGCCAGTCTCTCCTGATGTAGTGGTGGCCAGTCTCTCCTGATGTAGTGGTGGCCAGTCTCCTGATGTAGTGGTGGCCAGTCTCCTGATGTAGTGGTGGCCAGTCTCTCCTGATGTAGTGGTGGCCAGTCTCCTGATGTAGTGGTGGCCAGTCTCCTGATGTAGTGGTGGCCAGTCTCTCCTGATGTAGTAGTGGCCAGTCTCTCCTGATGTAGTGGTGGCCAGTCTCTCCTGATGTAGTGGTGGCCAGTCTCTCCTGATGTAGTGGGAACCTCTTGCACGACTGTCCCATCACATAGAAAGCAGCAGTACTTGGCGTATCCGCCCTACAAGCCCATCACAAGAGCAACAACCTTAAAGTCACCACAGCACAACCACCTTCCATGACTGCTGGAACAATAATGAAGGTCAGTGAGACTGTTAGTGTGGTAAGAAACACACTGTTGCAACCTGTTGTGACACGTAGGTCTATATTGAAAAGTAGAACTAACAAACAATTTTAACCATGATATTCATTATCAGTGACTTTAAATTAGTTGGAAATTGCTATTCTGTTCTCGGAAGCATTTTGGTTGTTGACCAATGATATCAGTTAAAGTGCTCTTCGCATTATTGGCTTCAAATTACTAGCTGACAGCTGATAGTTATAATCTACTCTCGCCTCTGCCAACTCACCTGTCACGTATATAAAGGTGAATGTGAGAAGAAATTCACAAAATATGTACACTGACTCCACTATACTTCTCCACCTGTGTCTGGCTTCTGACACCATCTTGTCATAGTTGACGTTCTTGGGGTTAAGGGCATTTATAGAAGGTGAAGAATCACCTTTAGATACATAAACAAATTTGAGCGAAAGTAGCGAATTATAGAGCAGTCTTATAGAGCAGTCTTCCTTCAAGGAAGGTGGTGCCTCGATGCTAGTGGAGGACTCTTTGATTCACTGCTAACTCTCATCCTTCTTTTAAATGAATCTGTTTGCCTCTAATCCTCTATTCCCTAGGCGTTGAATGACCCCAACGAGTTTAGAGCTACCCATGAATAGTAGCATTAGCAGTAATAATAATATACCCCATCCTGTATATCTAACAAAAATTCAATACCTAAATATTTAGAACTTCCTGATTATTATTTTGTGTACCTTTGATGACATATATTTAAGAGAAAACTATTGTAATAGTGCAGAGGAACAGCCATTTTACAATAACACAGCGGTAAATAATTATGCTCTCCATTGATTCTGTTTTCTTGATTTGGAAAGTTGTAGTGAAGAGAATGGAGGACACTGGTAGCCGCTGAAGACCACTGTCACAGGTCTTGGTAGCATCTGTAGGCAAACACTGCCGCTGCTGCTACAACCAACAGTGATGGCGAAACTGATGCTAGTGAAGCAGTGTAGGAGACTATAGAGAACTGCCAATCTGGCTGTAGTGCGTCTGATTGACCTTACATCTAGACGGGTGCTGGTATATAAGTTTTTGGCGGTAACCCTCGACAAAGAAACATCCGTTTCCAGTTGAAGGCGGATGTGCCTCCAAGAAAATTCCTCCTATATCCTGACAACTTTCTATGTGTGAGCTTGTAAAAATACATGAATTACGAGTAGAATTGCAAATTATGAAGCCAGCCAAGACTGAGGATGATATAGACAAGGCAGCAATGATAATGATAAGAAATGACTTCAAGAATTAACGAACAGTTAAACTCTGTCACCTAACATATCAGAACTGTAGCACAGGAACTGTGCGAAATTATGAGGACGAGGTTCACAGGTACATTCCTGAAGCATTTCATCCACATGGTTTGACGGGGGGGCACAACTACTTACAACAACTTACCAATGTTAGTTGTACCTCAGAACCAGGTGGGATTTTAGAGACACTAGGCTGTACCATGTCTCCTGCGAGGCCCACACACACTCCCTCTCACAAACAAAGTCGGGCCTATCAAATATTACAACAGAAAATTAATACCAATAATGTTGGTAAATTACGAGATATTGAGTGGACTGTATGATGGTTTGTGACTTGAAAAGAAAGGGGGAGGGGGATCTGTTGAGTATACAACATTTGCAAAAAAAAAATATATATGTATATTATATAATGAGCACTCACCATTTAATTATTGGATCATTATTATTATTTTCTGAAACACCCTAACGCCACCACTACAGCTAGAATTTACGATGGCCAATGCAAAACAACTGTGCATTATGGGTAAGCGTCACTTAGCTAAGCTGTGCTCCTGGGAAAAATCGGTATCCTCTATTTTTTCGTTCTTGTTGCCGAAATGTAAGGGTTTTCCACACCGTCTCCACCACTGCTGCCTGTCCACACCGTCTCCACCACTGCTGCCTGTCCACACCGTCTCCACCACTGCTGCCTGTCCACACCGTCTCCACCACTGCTGCCTGTCCACATCGTCTCCACCACTGCTGCCTGTCCACACCGTCTCCATCACTGCTGCCTGTCCACACCGTCTCCACCACTGCTGCCTGTCCACACCGTCTCCATCACTGCTGCCTGTCCACACCGTCTCCACCACTGCTCCCTGTCCACACCGTCTCCACCACTGCTGCCTGTCCACACCGTCTCCATCACTGCTGCCTGTCCACACCGTCTCCATCACTGCTGCCTGTCCACACCGTCTCCATCACTGCTGCCTGTCCACACCGTCTCCATCACTGCTGCCTGTCCACACCGTCTCCATCACTGCTGCCTGTCCACACCGTCTCCACCACTGCTGCCTGTCAACACCATCTCCACCACTGCTGCATGTCCACACCGTCTCCATCACTGCTGCCTGTCCACACCGTCTCCACCACTGCTGCCTTTCCACACCATCTCCACCACTGCTGCCTGTCAACACCATCTCCACCACTGCTGCATGTCCACACCGTCTCCATCACTGCTGCCTGTCCACACCGTCTCCACCACTGCTGTCTGTCCACACCGTCTCCACCACTGCTGCCTGTCCACACCGTCTCCATCACTGCTGCATGTCCACACCGTCTCCACCACTGCTGCCTGTCCACACCGTCTCCACCACTGCTGCCTGTCCACACCGTCTCCACCACTGCTGCCTGTCCACACCGTCTCCACCACTGCTGCCTGTCCACACCGTCTCCACCACTGCTGCCTGTCCACACCATCTTCCACGCTCACCCCCAAAATTTGTCTTTACATATAAGCAACTTAATCAAACCTGATTATAATCAGGTGATGAGTATACTCATCACATTTTCCTGGCGCGCTATGATCTCTACGGGTTTACCGCTTCACTATATTAATAATAATAATTAGTATTATTATTATGACAATAATAATATACATTTATAATCGTCACTTGGCTCAGCATTACTTGAAATTATAACATAATTCATAACTACTGCAGCCATCTACTCATTTTTTCCAATAACACAAATTGCATTGATTGTTTTTTCTATTAGCATTAATTTTCTGGAATCTAACAAACCTATATTAAGCATCTACACTTACAAGATAATGACCATTATGAGTCATACTTTGAGCTATAATGACCTTTATGATATATAGAAACTTTAATATTTTACATTGCAATTTTCTCTCTACAGGAGAAAAAGTAATCACAGGTCACTCTGCCTGCAGTAACATTTAATCATTTCATTTTACATCTATTTTATACACAGTTAAAGTATACTCTGGATATAATGCACAACTGATAATAGTCAAGACTTGTTAACATTTATCTCGAGTTTGTTATAGTTGTTGTTTGTTCATTCCGTGGAACTGTGGTGTTACTTTTGGCCTTATATGTATTACCTGGAGAGAGTTCCGGGGGTCAACGCCCCCGCGGCCCGGTCTGTGACCAGGCCTCGTGGTGGATCAGGGCCTGATCAACCACGCTGTTACTGCTGGCCCCATGCAGTCCAACGTACGAACCACAGCCTGGCTGGTCAGGTACCGACTTTAGGTGACTGTCCAGCGCCTGCTTGAAGACAGCCAGGGGTCTATTGGTAATCCCCCTTATGTATGCTGGGAGGCAGTTGAACAGTCTTGGGCCCCTGACACTTATTGTGTTGTCTCTCAACGTGCTAGTGGCACCCTGCTTTTCATTGGGGGATGTTACATCGTCTGCTGAGTCTTTTGTTTTCGTAGGAAGTGATTTTCGTGTGCAAGTTTGGTAATAATCCCTCGAGAATTTTCCACATGTATATAATAATGTATCTCTCCCGCCTGCGTTCTAGGAAGTACAGGTTTAGGAACTCCAAGAGTTCCCAGTAATTGAGGTGGTTTATCACAGTTATGTGTGCCGTGAAGGTTCTCTGTACATTTTCAAGGTCAGCAATTTCACCCGCCTTGAAAGGTGCAGTTAGTGAGCAGCAATATTCCAGCCTAGATAGAACAAGCGACCTGAAAAGTGTCAACATGGGCTTGGCATCCCTGGTTTTGAAGGTTCTCATTATCCATCCTGTCATTTTTCTAGCAGATGAGATTGCTACAGTGTTATGGTCCTTGAAGGTGAGATCCTCTGACATGATCACTCCCAGGTCTTTGATTTTAATTTCCTCACGTTTTCCATATCGGAGTAATTGAAATTTCTCATCATTGAACTTCATATTGTTTTCTGCAGCCCATTTAAAGATTTGGTTGATGTCTGCTTGGAGTCTTGCAGTGTCTTCAATGGTGGACATTGTCATGCAGATTCGGGTGTCATCTGCAAAGAAGACACGGCACTGTGGCTTATATCCATGTCTATGTCCGATATAAGGATGAGGAACAAGATGGGAGCGAGTACTGTGTCTTGTGGAACAGAGCTTTTCACTGTAGCTGCCTCAGACTTTACTTTGTTGACTACTACTCTTTGTGTTCTACTTGTTAGGAAATTATAGATCCATCTATCAAATTTTTCTGTTATTCCTTTATCACGCATTTTGTGTGCTATTACACCATGGTCACACTTGTCAAAGGCTTTTGCAAAGTCTGTGTATATAACATCTGCATTCTGTTTGTCTTCTAGAGCATCCAGGACCTTGTCGTAGTGGTCCAGTAGTTGGGACAGACAGGAGCGATCTGCTCTAAACCCATGCTGCCCTGGGTTGTGTAATTTATGGGTATCTAGATGAGTGGCGATCTTGCTTCTTAGAACCATTTCAAAGATTTTTATGATATGGGACGTTAGCGCTGCAAATATATTTTATTCCCAGATACTGTCGCCTGTCATGATTATTTGTATTTAATATCTTCCACTAAAAACAAACTTGTAGGCTTAATGCCAAGGAAAACACTAGGCTCCGAGTCTTAATACCAAGATCAACACTAGGCTCCGAGTCTTAATACCACATCAACACTAGGCTCCGAGACTTAATACCAAGATCAACACTAGGCTCCGAGACTTAATACCAAGATCAACACTAGGCTCCGAGTCTTAATACCAACATCAACACTAGGATCTGAGTCTTAAACATCAACACTAGGCTCCGAGTCTTAATACCAACATCAACACTAGGCTCCGAGTCTTAAATATCAACACTAGGCTCCAAGTCTTAATACCAACATCAACACTAGGCTCCGAGTCTTAAACATCAACACTAGGCTCCGAGTCTTAATACCAACATCAACACTAGGCTCTGAGTCTTAAACATCAACACTAGGCTCTGAGTCTTAAACATCAACACTAGGCTCCGAGTCTTAATACCAACATCAACACTAGGCTCCGAGTCTTAATACCAAGGTAAACACTTGGCTCTGAGTCTTAATACCAACATCAACACTAGGCTCCGAGTCTTAATACCAAGATCAACACTAGGCTCCGAGTCTTAATACCAACATCAACACTAGGCTCCGAGTCTTAATACCAACATCAACACTAGGCTCCGAGTCTTAATACCAACATCAACACTAGGCTCCAAGTTTTAATACCAACATCAACACTAGGCCCCGAGTCTTAATACCAAGGTAAACACTAGGCTCCGAGTCTTAATACCAAGGTAAACACTTGGCTCCGAGTCTTAATACCAAGGTAAATACTAGGCTCCGAGTCTTAATACCAAGATAAACACTAGGCTCCGAGTCTTAATACCAATAAACCTGGCTCCGATTTAACCCCAACACCAGTTATCCAAACACTGGACTTCCAGTCTAAAACCCAAATAAAATTACTCCGAAGTCTTAATACCAGAAAATTTTGACGATATGATCGAGTCATAGTCGGTAAAACTCTAGACAGTCTTAATACCAAGGTAAATACTAGGCTCCGAGTCTTAATACCAAGATAAACACTAGGCTCCGAGTCTTAACACTAGGCTCGGAGTCTCCCGCTGTTACAGCCCACACCAGTATCAACTTACAACTAGACTTCCACGTCTCAAACTTAAAACAAATTACCCAGATACGTTGTGTATAAACAGAAAAATGTTGACGATAAGATACAGCTATAGTCAGCTAAACACTCTTCATTATTGTACAAACTAAATCACAGTGAAGATCATCATCGTTGTGAAGGACCACTGGATAAATTCCTGCAGCAGAAGTTATCTATAAACGTTTCGTTTATTTTCATTTACATATTATCAACCAGTCCTCCAACTTAAGCAACGAGCAAGTTTTTTTTTTCACCTATTTAAGCTATGTAAAGGAATGGATGTGAGCTGCCAGAAGCTGCCCGTGTGTTGATAATTGACAAACTATTTCTACCATGTATTGTTACAACTTATTCAGAGCAAGGTGACTTTATTAATATAATGTAAAGCATTTCTGGCAGCCTTACAATAAACTTATATCTACTTGCAACTTAAACCACAACTGGAGTTTTTTCAAGAATAATCTGTTGGAAGTTTTAGGAAAGCAGTTTGTTATAACGTTTGTGGAGGTTATTACGAATGTTGGTTAAATACAAATGTAGATATTAATCTCAATTTCAGTATTACTGCCCAGGACATACAATAAACTGAAGGTTCATAATACACATAACATATCGGGCAAAACTTAGCAGTGATTTCATTATTGGCAGTTTAAAATACATGAATATTGGTGAAGGTAAATTAATCTAATTGAAAATAATATTTAATTTTAGTCTCTGATTAGACCCTAATGAAATTGACTCAATGTATTTCGTTGGAAGCGTTTTTCCTATTTGGAGGACGGATTTATATTATAGTTATTATCTCTCGAATGGCCCTTATATTATGCTTGATCCTACACTGACAATGAATGGAGCTGTGTTTGTATTTCTCGTAGCGTCATGCACATTCTACTTCCAGTTTAGAGATGAATGTTTGCTGTTATTGCTCTGGGTGACCTCTTCACCGTAAGCCACCTCCATCTGTGAGAGTACTGTGTGGTCTGCTGCCTTGCCTGCTGCTGCTGCCGCTGCTGCCTGCTTCAACCCGCTGCCCCCTGGCAGTGACGAGTTGTCTGCCTGGATGCGAGGAAGTGTGGAGGTGGGTCTCACACACTTCTTCACTGTCTGCTACTTCCATCTAGGCGCTGAGTGTCTGTCAGGGTGCTTGCCGCGCTGCCCGCCAGAGTGCTCACTGTTGTGGTACAGTTCTTCGTCGAGCAGCAGCTCGAAGTCTCCGTGCTTCTCCTGGGCCGGTACCTTGTTCCAGTGCACGCTGGTACATCACACATTAATACACTCTTAACACATTTTGTAATGATTTTGCTGACAAATAATATTAAATTGATACCGAAATAATTCAGCAAATTATAGCAATCTTTCAGAGAGAAAATTTTAGAATTTACAGTTACGTGAACATAATAAAATGTGTAAATATAAAGTCAAGTGTACTGGAACCTAGGTTCAGTTGAAGTCCCTCTGATGCCATGTGTATGTTAGGTTCTTAGGCAGAGCTTTTTCTCTTGGTTTATGAAAAAAAACATAGTCATGTCTGGCATACCTGGAGTATACTCCAGGTATGCCAGACAAGTTTAGTGCAAATTCAACCGTTCAGTAACGCTTGAAAATCAATCTCAACTTCGCGGAATTTTTATATTTCAATGATTCAAAATAATTATTAATTAAATTTTGGTTGACAGTTTAAATTAACGTAGGAAATATTGGACAGATTAAGCTTGAATTATATGACATTAATTTTAACAAGATGGAGTAAGGATGTCAAGATAAGTTTGGTGTACAAACTATATATAAAGTTCTAGAGGTGGTACCTCCCTATATATATATATATATATATATATATATATATATATATATATATATATATATATATATATATATATATATATATATATATATATATATATATATATATATATATATATCAACAATGTATCTAAATCTTTGTACCATTTTATGTAATAAAACATACCTATTGGTAAAATTAAAAGATGGGTGTAGAGAAGTGGAATATTAAATGGCATCAGGAAGAAATCCAAATACTTCCTTGAGCTTTATCCACTTCTCGAGCTATGTCCACAATTTGTACCAGAGGTGGACCCAAATATATATATATATATATATATATATATATATATATATATATATATATATATATATATATATATATATTTATATATATACCACTAACAAGTGCCTGTGAGATACCAGGTACAATTACTGCCACAACAGGGGATATCAGAAAGACCAATGTCGAAAAAAAAGGAACTCGACAGACAGGATCACCATTTCCTTAGAGATTTATTCTCGGAACAAACCAATAAGTTCTCAGAACTGGTGAACACACTCGTCACCAACCCACCTACTCCTATGTCGGCTCAGCAGTTGCTTTTGTGATTTGTACAAGACCACGGAGCTACATCCAAGCGGCTGCCCCAATGTTCTACCTGTCTCATGGGCAGTACTTCATACACCAGTCAACTCAAGTTGAACACAGTCAACAGTATCGCCGTTGTTGAGACATTTCTGGACGATAGGACTCCAGAAAAATTTGCTAGAATTGCTGGCTACGTCTCATGGAATGAGAAGAAACAGGCAAGAACAAGAAGGAGGCATTGCCATGTGATTTTTTAAAAGTGTTCATTCCCAGCTCATTGATATTGCCATCCTTAATTACCTGGAAATGCCGTTCTTCAAGCTATGCATGAACACTAGTACCTCTGTACTAGCAAGTGCAATGTTCAGACTTCATTGGCAACATGCAGATCCCATCAGCTTCCTGATGGAAAATGTGGACTCTTTTTTGCTTCAGTATATATATGTCAATATATTATAATTGTTGGTGACCTCAACCAGCATCTTATATAGTGGAATTCTGATGAACTTCTTGCAGTGTTTAACATGAGAAACTTTGTTGATTTCCCTACTAACATCTCTGGCTCCTCCTTCGACCTAGTAGTGAGTGCCAACCCCTCGGCTATGTTGGATCATCTGACCACAAGGCTGTCTTTACGACAATGAAGATTTCAAGAGAACGAGGTGAAGCATCTACTCGCACAACCTGTCAGTGGGATAGAAGAATCTTGCCTGGCCAGCCCTTTGCTCTGATCTCACTACCTCCGATTGGAATGCTTTTCTCCAAGGTGATGTTCATAACCAAGCGAATGCCTTCACTGAGCACATCCTTAATCTTCAGCAAAATTACATCCCTCACCGGCAGTATGTGACTTCGTCACATACTGCCGGTGACTTCGTCGTCGAGAGGCTGCTACTGCAAAGTATAAGGTTTGGAGAATGCATAAATGGCATCCGAGTATCCGTAACAGGAAACTGCACAGGCAAGCCTGTTGAAAGTGGTCCATCTCTAGATGGGAAGCTGACATAAAAAAAAGAACGTTGGCATCAGGTAAAGTGGGCTGCAAAACCTGGTGGTCCTTGGTCAAGGACCGGCAAGTTTATTCATCTGATAAAATTATTCCACCTGTAAATCGGCAGGATGGGACCGTCTCTACTAGTAGGCAGGAGAAAGCTGGTCTTTGCCGAGTACTTTTCTGCCAAGATGCAAGTTCCTGATCCAGCAAGGAAACCAACTTTGCCAGCCGCAAGAACTGTGTCAAAGTTGTCGGTACCGACAATAAGACAGGATGAAGTGTATCTTCTCCTTAAATCGCTAGACCAAGAAAAGGCTGTGGGCCCAGATATGTTGAGCCCAAGATTGCTGAGATGTGCAGACGAGCTAGCATCACCTCTAACTCGCATCTATCAGCACTGTTTAGCACAGTAGATGTGGGGACCAGCTAGTAGCACCTCTAACTCACATCTATCAGTACTGCCTAGCACAGTGTAAATGGCCTTCCCTGAAAGAGTCAAATATAGTCCTTGTTCACAAAAAAGAAGAGCAGAGCAGAAATCAGCAATTACAGATAAGTGTCACTCTTGTCAATCACAGGCAAGATTCTTGAGACAATAATCTCAGGAGAGATGTCAGCGTTTTTCGACTACCACTCGCTTCTTTGTGACCGTCAATATGGTATCAGAAAAGGTCACTCTGCTGCTGATCTGCTGTTAAACTTCTCCACTATGTGGCACCAGTCACTGGATGAATTCCAGGTCAGTATGAATTCTAGGACCGAGTATGGCACCAGGGACTCTTTGCAAAACTGCAAGCACTGGGAGTTGTTGGTTCTGCACTGTGCCTCCTCGGTGATTACCTTCAAGGAAGATCTCTATGCGTAGTTCTCAACGGGATAAAATAAAAAAGACACTTATTGGTGGAAGTGTTCCACGGGAAAGTGTGCTTCGGTCAGTGTTACGAAATATTTACTTCAGTGACCTTCATCACATCCCAGAATGACATGCATATGCAGACGACTGTTTTCTGACATTTACTTATCCAAGTTAAGAAATGCCAGCTGCTCTACGTTACATCAATCATCAGCTTACAGCTATATCAGCCTGAGGAAAATGATGGCAGGTCACATTTGCTCTTGCGAAGTCACAAATGATGATGGCTTCTAAGCACCATGATGGTAATGCTAGAGCAGTGGTAAGAATGAATGGAAGAGTGTTGGTACCCGGGGACAAAGTTGATATCCTTGGGGTGAAATTTGACTCCAAACCGAGTATGAAGAACCACGTTGTAAATCTTGCAAACAAGGCAGCCAGGAAGCTTACAGTACTTTGACGTATCTCGCATCTGCTCGACAGTAGAGGATGCAAGATTCTGTATGAGGCACAAGTACGCTCACACCTTAAGTATGCTCCACTTTCTTGGACTGCCTGCCCTCCATCTCATGTGCGACTTCTTGGCAGAACAGAGAACAGAGCAATACGACTCAACTCTCGCCTAGACCCAGCCTGGACAGATCTGTCATTTCAGCAGAACCTTCAACACCGGAGGGATGTGAGTGGCTTTACTGTTATATACAAGGCCAATATTGTTAAAATGCCACACTTGGCTCCACTCCAAGGACAGCGAGAAGTGAGCTTCTACTCAACAAGAACATCACTTCATCTGATATCATTTATTCCTAGGATGACTCGTGTCTGAAACATGTTCGTACAACATAATGACATCAACGAAATAAAGTCAGATGGTTGCAACTTCATCCTATTCCCTATTTGTATGTCTCATAACAATAAAAAGGCTTTTAAATGAGGTGATGTAGGTAACAGTTCTTAGCTTGTAAATAAAGTTAGGAATCCTTAACCCAACCTTGTAAAACCCTCTGTAAAGAGGAAGAGAGAGAGAGAGAGACGTACTTGGGAACACCATCGGGAGGTAACACAATATTGATAATATCGTCGACCAGTTTGTACTTCATGATCCTGTCGTTGGCTGTGGTTGACGTCATGGACGGCGAGGCATTTACCTGTAACCAAACACAGGTTAATGAACTGTAGTAGATGTTAACTTCTTTACCAGTGTAAGATGTACAAGGTTAGTGGTGATGGTCAGAGTGAGGTTGTTACTCAGTGTTATTCACCAGATGATTAGTGATAATGATAATTACTAGGTAGTGATTAGTAATTCAAACAAATGTGTATTATTCATGACTGTAACAAAACATTTTATGCAGTAGGCCTAGGTCATGTGTAGTAAGCCTTGGAAATCATGCTGTGTAGTAGACTTAGAGGATGAAGAGGATAATTCAGAGTGTTGCTAACCACTGTGAACAAAGGTCTACATTGCAGTAAACAACACTTGGTAATACCTCGATCATCCAGGGCTTGAGTTGGTCGTCGATGATGATGTCATAACCATAACATTCAAAGCAGTGTCTATCAGAGGCCATGATGGGCGCCACGGCTCTGAGGGAGTGTACTACAAGCCAAATTATATCAGAGAAGAGCTTGTCAGTGCGGGCTTTGCCTCTGGTGCCCTCCAGGTAGAGACGTAAGGTCCTCACTGGCCACTTACCACCGTGGACACTGTTGTATTCTTCCTGAAAGAGGGACCACGTCAGTGTAAGACAAGGTTGATAGTTTTCTAATGAATCTCATATTCGTCCTTGTAGTGATGTCAAAAGATTTATTGTGAATCCCTTACCCCTCCTGTGTGTGGTAGTTAAAGGCACATAATGGGTCCAGAGACTGGGCACCAAAACTATATGTACTTCAGTCTCTGAACGATCCGATAGAGGTATTCCTATATTGCATAACTCTGGTACTCTGTGCCTCAGTGCAAGACATTGGAAAAATATTGCGTGCGGCATAACTTTATAATACAGTTAAATATTAGCGTTGAAAATCTAAAGTAAATCAAAAGAGGCATCTACAAGTCATGAGAAACTAATATCCAAATTTCATTAATAAAAATGATAAAGAAGGATATATTTTATCCAGTTATCAGCATGGAAGGTTTGAAGCTAATCAGATACGACACTCAGAAATTATTGCATGAAAAGACCAGTATTTAAATTTTCCAAATCTCTTCCATAAGAAAAATCAAATTGGGATCTACCCAGGCAGAAAAAAATCTAAACCTTTTTCTCTAAGATTGACCAGCGTTTAAGTAAGTTAGTAAGTAAATAAGTAAGAAAATAAAACTTAAATAAAAATTTCTTATTATGTATATAAAAGAGTATTTACAAAGGTGTGTATGGCACACTTATATTGCAGTCACTTATGAGTGCCATATTTACACTTACACCAATATAACTCAATAAAGTCAAACACTATGATTTATTACTGATCAGAAGCGACATTATCTAGTTCCAGGTATTTCACAGGAAACAATTTGATTAATAAAATTGTCACATTAAATCTTGAAAAATCTATAATGAAAACGAAGCTTCGTCAGAGGAAAATACTTGATGAGTAAGAAATACAAGTTGAGCAGAAGACTCAGGTTATTACACTCAAACAAAACTTGTACCCACGCTGCCTGGCCAACAAATGTTTCACTCATTTCATAAGAAGAATCAGCCACCTAATGTAAAAGACCTGGGAGTGATCATGTCGGAGGATCTCATCTTCAAAGATCATAACATTGTATCAATCGCATCTGCTAGAAAAATGATAGGATGGATAATGAGAACCTTCAAAACTAGGGAATATTGCTGCACACTAACTGCACCTTTCAAGGCAGGTGAAATTGCTGACCAAGAAAATGTACAGAGAACCTTCACGGCACATAACTGCGATAAACCACCTCAATTACTGGGAACGCTTGAAGTTCCTAAACCTGTACTACCTAGAACGCAGGCTGGAGAGATACATTGTTATATACACTTGGAAAATCCTAGAGGGATTAGTACCAAACTTGCACACGAAAATCACCCCAATGAAAGCAAAAGACTCGGCAGATGATGTAACATCCCCCCAATGAAAAGCAGGGGTGCCACTAGCACGATAAGAGACAACACAATAAGTGTCAGGGGCCCAAGACTGTTTAACTGCTTCCCAGCATACATAAGGAGGATTACCAATAGACCCCTGGCTGTCTTCAAGCAGGCACTCGACAGGCACCTAAAGTCGGTACCTGATCATCCAGGCTGTGGTTCGTACGTTGCACTGCGTGCGGCCAGCAGTAACAGCCTGGTTGATCAGGCCCTGATCCACCATGAGGCCTGGTCACAGACCGGGCCGCGGGGGCGTTGACCCCTGGAACTCTCTCCAGGTAAACTCCAGTCTTCAAAGATGGATGCTGATCACATTTGTTTTATTTTAATCAGAGGAAAGCGCTAAACCAGTATGTATCATACTGCGCCTGTGGAATGGGACACATTGAGATACAATTAAAGGGAGAGGAGGACAAAACCAGTTCCTTGGATCAAGAACCACTAGCCAGCATCAAGACAAAATAATCCAGCATTGTAAAATAATCCTACATCATTTCGAAATTAAAAGTGGAAAACATTGCAGCCAGACTCTCCATTAACATGGCAGCCAGACTCTCCATTAACATGGCAGCCAGACTCTCCATTAACATGGCAGCCAGATTCTCCATTAACATGGCAGCCAGACTCTTCAATAACATGGCAGCCAGATTCTCCATTAACATGGCAGCCAGACTCTCCATTAACATGGCAGCTAGACTCTCCATTAACATGGCAGCCAGACTCTCCATTAACATGGCAGCCAGACTCTCCATTAACATGGCAGCCAGATTCTCCATTAACATGGCAGCCAGACTCTCCAATAACATGGCAGCCAGATTCTCCATTAACATGGCAGCCAGACTCTCCATTAACATGGCAGCCAGACTCTCCATTAACATGGCAGCCAGACTCTCCATTAACATGGCAGCCAGACTCTCCATTAACATGGCAGCCAGACTCTCCATTAACATGGCAGCCAGACTCTCCATTAACATGGCAGCCAGACTCTCCATTAACATGGCAGCCACACTCTCCATTAACATGGCAGCCAGATTCTCCATTAACATGGCAGCCAGACTCTCCATTAACATGGCAGCCAGACTCTCCATTAACATGGCAGCCAGACTCTCCATTAACATGGCAGCCAGACTCTCCATTAACATGGCAGCCAGACTCTCCATTAACATGGCAGCCAGACTCTCCATTAACATGGCAGCCAGACTCTCCATTAACATGGCACCCAGACTCTCCATTAACATAGCACCCAGACTCTCCATTAACATGGCACCCAGACTCTCCATTAACATGGCAGACAGATTCTCCATTAACATGGCAGCCAGACTCTCCATTAACATGGCAGCAAGACTCTCCATTAACATGGCAGCCAGACTCTCCATTAACATGGCAGCCAGATTCTCCATTAACATGGCAGCCAGACTCTCCATTAACATGGCAGCCAGACTCTCCATTAACATGGCACCCAGACTCTCCATTAACATGGCAGCCAGACTCTCCATTAACATGGCACACAGACTCTCCATTAACATGGCAGCCAGACTCTCCATTAACATGGCAGCCAGACTCTCCATTAACATGGCACCCAGACTCTCCATTAACATGGCACCCAGACTCTAAATTAACATGGCACCCAGACTCTCCATTAACATGGCAGCCAGACTCTCCATTAACATGGCAGCCAGACTCTCCATTAACGAGTGTTCAAATTTTTAAGGCGATCAGACGAGCCTTTTTAAGTAACACTGTGCAGGTGGCTCCCAGGTATGTAACATTGTGCAGGTGGCTCCCTGGTATGTAACACTGTGCAGGTGGCTCCCAGGTATGTAACACTGTGCATGTGGCTCCCAGGTATGTAACACTGTGCAGGTGGCTCCAGGTATATAACACTGTGCAGGTGGCTCCAGGTATGTAATAATGTGCAGGTGGTTCCCAGGTATGTAACACTGTGCAGGTGGCTCCAGGTACGTAACACTGTGCAGGTGGCTCCAGGTATGTAATAATGTGCAGGTGGCTCCCAGGTATGTAACACTGTGCAGGTGGCTCCAGGTTATGTAACACTGTGCAGGTGGCTCCAGGTATGTAACATTGTGCAGGTGGCTCCCAGGTATGTAACACTGTGCAGGTGGCTCCCTGGTATGTAACACTGTGCAGGTGGCTCCCAGGTATGTAACACTGTGCAGGTGGCTCCAGGTATGTAACATTGTGCAGGTGGCTCCCAGGTATGTAACACTGTGCAGGTGGCTCCCAGGTATGCAACACTGTGCAGGTAGCTCCCAGGTATGTAACTCTGTGCAGGTGGCTCCCTGGTATGTAACACTGTGCAGGTGGCTCCCAGGTATGTAACACTGTGCAGGTGGCTCCAGGTATGTAACATTGCGCAGGTGGCTCCCAGGTATGTAACACTGTGCAGGTGGCTCCCAGGTATGCAACACTGTGCAGGTGGCTCCCAGGTATGTAACACTGTGCAGGTGGCTCCCAGGCATGTAACACGTTGCAGGTGACTCCCAGGTATGTAACATTGTGCAGGTGGCTCCCAGGTATGTAACACTGTGCAGGTGGCTCCCAGGTATGCAACACTGTGCAGGTGGCTCCCAGGTATGTAACACTGTGCAGGTGGCTCCCAGGTATGTAACACGTTGCAGGTGGCTCCCAGGTATGTAACATTGTGCAGGTGGCTCCCAGGTATGTAACATTGTGCAGGTGGCTCCCAGGTATGTAACACTGTGCAGGTGGCTCCCAGGTATGTAACATTGTGCAGGTGGCTCCCAGGTATGTAACATTGTGCAGGTGGCTGCCAGGTATGTAACACTGTGCAGGTGGCTTCCAGGTATGTAACACTGTGCAGGTGGCTCCCAGGTATGTAACATTGTGCAGGTGGCTCTCAGGTATGTAACACTGTGCAGGTGGCTCCCAGGTATGTAACATTGTGCAGGTGGCTCCCAGGTATGTAACACTGTGCAGGTGGCTCTCAGGTATGTAACACTGTGCAGGTGGCTCCCAGGTATGTAACACTGTGCAGGTGGCTCCCAGGTATGTAACATTGTGCAGGTGGCTCCCAGGTATGTAACATTTCGCAGGTGGCTCCCAGGTATGTAACATTGTGCAGGTGGCTCCCAGGTATGTAACACTGTGCAGGTGGCTCCCAGGTATGTAACACTGTGCAGGTGGCTCCCTGGTATGTAACACTGTGCAGGTGGCTCCCTGGTATGTAACACTGTGCAGGTGGCTCCTGGTATGTAACACTGTGCAGGTGGTCCCAGGTATGTAACACTGTGCAGGTGGCTCCCTGGTATGTAACACTGTGCAGGTGGCTCCCTGGTATGTAACACTGTGCAGGTGGCTCCCTGGTATGTAACATGTGCAGTGGTCCTGGTATGAACACGGCAGGTGGCTCCCAGGTATGTAACACTGTGCAGGTGGCTCCTGGTATGTAACACTGTGCAGGTGGCTCCCTGGTATGTAACATTGTGCCGGTGGCTCCCTGGTATGTAACACTGTGCAGGTGGCTCCCAGGTATGTAACACTGTGCAGGTGGCTCCCTGGTATGTAACACTGTGCAGGTGGCTCCCAGGTATGTAACATTGTGCAGGTGGCTCCCAGGTATGTAACACTGTGCAGGTGGCTCCCAGGTATGTAACACTGTGCAGGTGGCTCCCAGGTATGTAACACTGTGCAGGTGGCTCCCTGGTATGTAACACTGAGCAGGTGGCTCCCAGGTATGTAACACTGTGCAGGTGGCTCCCTTATATGTAACACTGTGCAGGTGGCTCACTGGTATGTAACACTGTGCAGGTGGCTCCCTGGTATGTAACACTGTGCAGGTGGCTCCCTGGTATGTAACACTGTGCAGGTGGCTCCCTGGTATGTAACACTGTGCAGGTGGCTCCCAGGTATGTAACACTGTGCAGGTGGCTCCTTGGTATGTAACACTGTGCAGGTGGCTCCCTGGTATGTAACACTGTGCAGGTGGCTCCCTGAATATGTACCACTGTGCAGGTGGCTCCCAGGTATGTAACATTGTGCAGGTGGCTCCCTGGTATTTAACACTGTGCAGGTGGCTCCCAGGTATGTAACACTGTGCAGGTGGCTCCCAGGTATATAACATTGTGCAGGTGGCTCCATGGTATGTAACACTGTGCAGGTGGCTCCCAGGTATGTAACACTGTGCAGGTGGCTGCCAGGTATGTAACATTGTGCAGGTGGCTCCCTGGTATGTAACACTGTGCAGGTGGCTCCTGGTATGTAACACTGTGCAGGTGGCTCCCAGGTATGTAACACTGTGCAGGTGGCTCCCTGGTATGTAACATTGTGCAGGTGGCTAACAGGTATGTAACACTGTGCAGGTGGCTCCCAGGTATGTAACATTGTGCAGGTGGCTCCCAGGTATGTAACACTGTGCAGGTGGCTCCCTGGTATGTAACACTGTGCAGGTGGCTCCCTGGTATGTAACACTGTGCAGGTGGCTCTAGGTATGTAACACTGTGCAGGTGGCTCCGGTATGTAACACTGTGCAGGTGGCTCCAGGTATGTAACACTGTGCAGGTGGCTCCCTGGTATGTAACACTGTGCAGGTGGCTCCCTGGTATGTAACACTGTGCAGGTGGCTCCCAGGTATGTAACACTGTGCAGGTGGCTCCCTGGTATGTAACACTGTGCAGGTGGCTCCCAGGTATGTAACACTGTGCAGGTGGCTCCCTGGTATGTAACACTGTGCAGGTGCTCCGGTATGTAACACTGTGCAGGTGGCTCCCTGGTATGTACCACGTGGTGGCTCCCAGGTATGTAACATTGTGCAGGTGGCTTCCTGGTATTTAACACTGTGCAGGTGGCTCCAGGTATGTAACACTGTGCAGGTGGCTCCCAGGTATTAACATGTGCAGGTGGCTCCATGGTATGTAACACTGTGCAGGTGGCTCCAGGTATGTAACACTGTGCAGGTGGCTCCCAGGTATGTAACATTGTGCAGGTGGCTCCTGGTATGTAACACTGTGCAGGTGGCTCCTGGTATGTAACACTGTGCAGGTGGCTCCCAGGTATGTAACACTGTGCAGGTGGCTCCCTGGTATGTAACATGTGCAGGTGGCTCCAGGTATGTAACACTGTGAGGTGGCTCCCAGGTATGTAACATGTGCAGGTGGCTCCCGGTATGTAACACTGTGCAGGTGGCTCCGGTATGTAACACTGTGCAGGTGGCTCCTGGTATGTAACACTGTGCAGGTGGCTCCTAGGTATGTAACACTGTGCAGGTGGCTCCCAGGTATTAACACTGTGCAGGTGGCTCCTGGTATGTAACACTGTGCAGGTGGCTCCCTGGTATGTAACATGTGCGGTGGCTCCCTGGTATGTAACACTGTGCAGGTGGCTCCCAGGTATGTAACACTGTGCAGGTGGCTCCCAGGTATGTAACATGTGCAGGTGGTCCAGGTATGTAAATTTGCAGGTGGCTCTAGGTATGTAACACTGTGCAGGTGGCTCCCAGGTATGTAACACTGTGCAGGTGGCTCCCAGGTATGTACACTGTGAGGTGGCTCCCTGGTATGTAACACTGTGCAGGTGGCTCCCTGGTATGTAACACTGTGCAGGTGGCTCCCTGGTATGTAACACTGTGCAGGTGGCTCCCTGGTATGTAACACTGTGCAGGTGGCTCCCTGGTATGTAACACTGTGCAGGTGGCTCCCTGGTATGTAACACTGTGCAGGTGGCTCCCAGGTATGTAACACTGTGCAGGTGGCTCCCTGGTATGTAACACTGTGCAGGTGGCTCCCTGGTATGTAACACTGTGCAGGTGGCTCCCAGGTATGTAACATTGTGCAGGTGGCTCCTGGTATGTAACACTGTGCAGGTGGCTCCCTGGTATGTAACACTGTGCAGGTGGCTCCCAGGTATGTAACATTGTGCAGGTGGCTCCTGGTATGTAACACTGTGCAGGTGGCTCCCAGGTATGTAACACTGTGCAGGTGGCTCCTGGTATGTAACACTGTGCAGGTGGCTCCCTGGTATGTAACATGTGCGGTGGCTCCCTGGTATGTAACACTGTGCAGGTGGCTCCCAGGTATGTAACACTGTGCAGGTGGCTCCCAGGTATGTAACATTGTGCAGGTGGCTACAGGTATGTAACATTGTGCAGGTGGCTCCCAGGTATGTAACACTGTGCAGGTGGCTCCCTGGTATGTAACACTGGCAGGTGGCTCCAGGTATGTAACACTGTGCAGGTGGCTCCCTGGTATGTAACACTGTGCAGGTGGCTCCTGGTATGTAACACTGTGCAGGTGGCTCCCCGGTATGTAACACTGTGCAGGTGGCTCCCTGGTATGTAACACTGTGCAGGTGGCTCCCTGGTATGTAACACTGTGCAGGTGGCTCCCAGGTATGTAACATTGTGCAAGTGGCTCCCAGGTATGTACCACTGTGCAGGTGGCTCCCTGGTATGTAACACTGTGCAGGTGGCGCTCTGGTATGTAACACTGTGCAGGTGGCTCCCAGGTATGTAACACTGTGCAAGTGGCTCCCTGGTATGTAACACTGTGCAGGTGGCTCCCTGGTATGTAACACTGTGCAGGTGGCTCCCAGGTATGTAACACTTTGCAGGTGGCTCCCTGGTATGTAACACTGTGCAGGTGGCTCCCTGGTATGTAACACTGTGCAGGTGGCTCCCAGGTATGTACCACTGTGCAGGTGGCTCCCAGGTATGTAACACTGTGCAGGTGGCTCCCTGGTATGTAACACTGTGCAGGTGGCTCCCAGGTATGTAACACTTTGCAGATGGCTCCCTGGTATGTAACACTGTGCAGGTGGCTCCCTGGTATGTAACACTGTGCAGGTGGCTCCCAGGTATGTAACACTGTGCAGGTGGCTCCAGCTGTTGCACAATAAACAAAACTTTTGGAGAAAGAAAAGAAGAATTGTTGGTGAGAAAGTTAAACTTAAAACAGCCATAAAAACTTTATGTTTTTTAATTCATATTTATTTAAAAGAAATTTATTCCTGTTAAAAATTTCATTTAATTTTTAATAACATCCAGACAGATAAAAGTTCTTTAAAATATTGGCAAATTGGCATCCACATTGCCCAAAATTAATAGATAATACTTCCAATTAAGATACAAAAACGTTCACAGTTTGAAGACGATCAGAAGAGCCATTCTTTAGTTATTTCATGGTAAAACAATTTGTTAAATAAGCTTGACAATAAAAACATTCTCCAGTAATTGATCTGATTTCAGGGATTCCAAATTTTTGAAAATTTCAGTAAAATTATTATTTTTTTACCTACTCATATTACACATAATGGGTATCATCCTTCGTGTAGAATATATCATCAATGTATAATACATCATCACTGTAGAATACATCATCACAGTAGAATACATCATCATTGTAGAATACATCATCACTGTAGAATACATCATCACTGTAGAATACATCATCACTGTAGAATACATCATCATTGTAGAATACATCATCACTGTAGAATACATCATCACAGTAGAATACATCATCATTGTAGAATACATCATCACTGTAGAATACAGTGAAGGGTAAAAAGAAAGGAGGGTCTTTAAATATTTATTACACCAATAGTCGTAGTGCTAGGAATAAGATGGACGAGTTGAGATTAGTTGCAAGTACGGGTAATATTGATGTTTTTGCAATAACTGTGACATGGTTTAATATGAAAAATCGGGACTTGCCTGCCGAATGTCACATTCAGGGTTTTAAATTGTTCCAAGTAGACAGAAGTATCGTGAAGGGGGGTGGGGTGGCACTCTATGTCCGTGATCATTTAAATTGTTGTATAAAAACGGGTATAAAGTCTGAATTAACACATACAGAGTCTGTCTGGATAGAATTTTAAGAGGGGTGTGAAAAATAGATTTTAGGCGTGATTTAACGTCCTCCAAACTTAGATAGGGAACAAGGAAGACTATTTTGGGAGGAAATTGTTAAGGCCACAAGGCACGATAACGTAGTGGCCCGGTGGTCTGGTGGCTTGAGCTCTCGCTTCACACACGGAGGGCCCGGGTTCGATTCCCGGCGGGTGGAAACATTTCGACGTGTTTCCTTACACCTGTTGTCATGTTCACCTAGCAGCAAATAGGTACCTGGGTTGTTAGTCGACTGGTGTGGGTCGCATCCTGGGGGACAAGATTAAGGACCCCAATGGAAATAAGACAGACAGTCCTCGATGACGCACTGACTTTCTTGGGTTATCCTGGGTGGCTAACCCTCCGGGGTTAAAAATCCGAAGAAATCTTATCTTATCTTATCTTAGTAATTCTAGGGGACTTTAAGGGGCCACTACGATCTAATTTTTTTTTTTTTTTTTTTTATTCGATTTCGTTCATTTTTTTTATACGTAAAGAAGCACCTTTGTTAGTCAGATTGATTGGAATTTCTTGACAGGGAATTTAGAATCTAACGACTTTTTAGAAGTAGTTCAGGATTGTTTTTTGAAGCAGTTATTAACAGAACCTACAAGGGGAAATAACCTACTTGACTTGGTTCTGGCAAGCAAGGAAACCCTTGTTAATAATTTAGAAATTACAGAGGAACTCGGCTCAAGCGACCACAAGTCAATTACCTTTAGCATTGAATGGATGTATGATAGTAGGGATAATTCAGTAACGGTCCCAGATTTTCGCTTAGCAGATTATAATGGACTTAGAGAACACTTATCAACTGTGGACTGGGGTGACGAAGAGAGGTATCAATATGACAGTTTTCTTAACACTATACAGGCTACCCAAAGAACATTTATCCCGTATAAAGAAAATAGATCAAGTAGAAATGACCCAAAATGGATGAATAATAGGCTTAAATATCTTTTAGAGCAGAAGAAAGGAATTTATAGGCGCATAAAAAGAGGTGAGGGTCATCTTATTAATCAGTATACTGACATTAAGAGGGACGTTAAAAAGGGAATAAGAAAAGCTAAACGGGACTATGAAATTAAAGTTGCTAGGATTCAAAAACTAACCCAAAAGTTTTTCCAGGTTTATAGAACAAAAGTTAGGGATAAGATAGGTCCCCTTAAAAATAACTCTGGGCATCATACTGACAAGGAGAATGATATGTGCTCTATTTTTAATAATTATTTTCTCTCGGTTTTCACACAGGAAGACATTAATAATATCCCAGTAATTAATTTTTACAGAGGCCCGGAAGAAGATAAATTATGTAATATCACAGTCACTAGTGAAATGGTTAGGAAACAACTAGACCGACTGAAACAAAATAAATCGCCGGGTCCTGATGAGCTTTATGCAAGGGTTCTTAAGGAATGCAAAATGGAACTCTGTGAACCAATATCTAACATTTTTAATTTATCTCTTCAAACAGGTGTAGTGTCTGATATGTGGAAGATGGCTAATGTAATTCCTATTTTTAAAGCAGGGGACAAGTCACTACCGTCAAATTACCGCCCAATAAGCCTGACCTCAATTGTAGGCAAATTACTAGAGTCAATTATAGCTGATATTATTAGAAGCCATCTAGATAACCATAATTTGATTAATGATACGCAGCATGGATTCACGAGGGGCCGTTCCTGCCTATCTAACTTATTAACCTTCTTCACTAAAGCTTTTGAGGCTGTTGATCACGATAGAGAATTCGATATTGTTTATTTAGACTTTAGTAAGGCTTTTGATAGAGTACCGCACCAGAGACTGTTAAAGAAAGTGGCAGCTCATGGCACTGGGGGAAAAGTGCTGTCATGGATCGAGTCATGGCTCACCAATAGGAAGCAGAGAGTGTGCATAAATGGGGTTAAATCCGAATGGGGATTTGTAACAAGTGGTGTTCCACAGGGATCAGTCTTAGGCCCATTGTTATTTATAATATATATCAATGACCTTGACGAGGGAATAACTAGTGATATGAGCAAATTCGCCGACGACACGAAGATAGGTAGGATAATTGATTCAAACATAGATGTCATAGAACTTCAGGAAGATTTAGACAAACTTAATTCGTGGTCAGAAAAGTGGCAGATGCAATTCAATGTAGATAAATGCAAGGTTCTGAAGCTCGGGAGTGTCCATAACCCAAGCACTTATAAGTTAAATAACGTAGAACTTAGCCATACAGATTGCGAGAAGGACTTGGGGGTGATGGTAAGCAGCAACCTTAAACCAAGACAGCAATGCCTAAGCGTACGTAATAAGGCAAATAGATTACTGGGATTTATATCAAGAAGTGTTAGCAACAGAAGTCCAGAGGTTATATTACAGCTTTATACATCATTAGTAAGGCCTCACCTAGATTACGCAGCTCAGTTTTGGTCTCCATATTACAGAATGGACATAAATTCGTTAGAAAACATTCAGCGTAGAATGACTAAATTAATACATAGCATTAGAAATCTTCCTTACGAAGAAAGATTGAAGACCCTTAAATTACATTCACTTGTAAGACGTAGAATGAGGGCAGACATGATCGAGGTATACAAGTGGAAAATGGGTATTAACAAAGGGGATATAAATAAGGTCTTGAGGATATCTCTCCAAGAGAGAACCCGCAATAATGGATTCAAGTTAGATAAGTTTAGATTTAGAAAGGATATAGGAAAGTATTGGTTTGGAAATAGGGTAGGTGATGAGTGGAACAGTCTGCCTAGTAGGGTTATTGAAGCTAGGACCTTGGGTAGTTTCAAATTTAGGTTGGATAAATTCATGAGTGAGAGGGGTTGGATTTGAGTGGGACTCGCACATGAGTAAATAGAATTATCAAAGCTTATTTCTTGGGTAGCATTGAAAATTTGATTGAGCAAGTGTTCTGTTAGTGAGACGGATTGTGAAGGACCTGCCTAGTATGGGCCAACAGGCCTGCTGCAGTGTTCCTCCTTTCTTATGTTCTTATGTTCTTAATACATCATCATTGTAGAATACATCATCATTAATGTTTTTAAGCCGATCAGAAGAAGCATTATTTAGTTACTGAATATAAATTAATATCAATATTTATTCAATACAACTGTTAAACTGTGACTTATGGCAGCCAGTAACAGCATTGAACTTTGTGTTTAATAACAGCACTGAACTTTGTGTTCAATAACAGCACTGAACTTTGTGTTCAGTAACAGCGTTGAACTTTGTGTTCAATAACAGCACTGAACTTTGTGTTCAACAACAGTGTTGCACTTTGTGTTCAGTAACAGCGTTGAACTTTGTGTTCAGTAACAGCGTTGAACTTTGTGTTCAGTACCAGCGTTGAACTTTGTGTTCAGCAATAACAGCGTTGAACTTTGTGTTCAATAACAGCACTGAACTTTATGTTCAGTAACAGTGTTGAACTTTGTGTTCAGTACCAGCGTTGAACTTTGTGTTCAGCAACAGTGTTGAACTTTGTGTTCAATAACAGCACTGAACTTTGTGTTCAGTAACAGCATTGAACTATGTGTTCAATAACAGCACTGAACTTTGTGTTCAATAACAGTGTAGAACTTTTTGTTCAGTAACAGCATTGAACTTTGTGTTCAGTAACAGCATTGAACTTTGTGTTCAGTAAAAGCGTTGAACTTTGTGTTCAGTAACAGCGTTAAACTTTGTGTTCAATAACAGCACTGAACTTTGTGTTCCACGACCATGACACAAGACACAGATCACTATTTGACATACCCCGAATCCATACTAACCAATGTAAAAATTCTATGCACATAAAGGGCCCCAGAATCTGGAATTCATTACCAGTAAATATTAAGTTAACCTTGTCCGAAAATCAATTCAAGACTCTTCTCAAAAATCACCTACTCACACTATACTAAATACTCATACTGTAACAAACTTCCAAACCCAATGTTATTTTACTTAAGATAATCTCAATTTATATATCATCCTCCTTAACACTTGTTCAATATCATATCATCATAGTGTTCATTTAAATATTATAGTATCATCATTTTGTTAAATAGAAATAAAATATATAACTAGAAGAAACTCAATAAATTTTCTAGTATTGTTATTATACTAGTATAGCATCAACATATTGTAACTTGTATTAAAATATACAACTAAACTAAACTCAACCAATTTCTCTTGTATTGTCTTTTTATTGTATGTATAATCAGATTGAAATTTTAAATAATACAGAACTAGAATAAACTCAATCAATTTCTCTAGCATTAAGTCTTAGTGAATAAGTCTTTAGAATAAGCTGCCCCTAATGCCATGGCATGCCAGTGGCTCTCCTTGCATTACAGTTTTATAATTGTAACTACCAATAACAATGTACACTTGTAACATGCATTGAAATAAAAATATTATTATTATATTATTATTATTATTATTATTAATATCAGTGTTAAACTTTTTGTTCAGTAACAGCGTTGAACTTTGTGTTCATTAACATCATTGAACTTTGTGTTCAGTAACAGTGTTGAACTTTGTGTTCAATAACAGCACTGAACTTTGTGTTCAGTAATTGTTGAACTTTGTGTTCAGTAACAGCGTTGAACTTTGTGTTCAGCAATAGCGTTGAACTTTGTGTTCAATAACAGCAATGAACTTTGTGTTCAGTTACAGCGTTGAACTTTGTGTTCAGTTACAGCGTTGAAGTTTGTGTTCAGTAACAGCGTTGAACTTTTTGTTCAGTAACAGTGTTGAACTTTGTGTTCAGTAACAGCATTGAACTTTGTGTTCAGTAACAGCGTTGAACTTTGTGTTCAGTAACAATGTTGATCTTTGTGTTCAGTAACAGCGTTGAACTTTGTGTTCAGTAACAGCGTTGAACTTTGTGTTCAGTAACAGCGTTGAACTTTGTGTTCAGTAACAGCATTGAACTTTGTGTTCAGTAAGAGCTTTGAACTTAGTGTTCAGTAACAGCGTTGAACTTTGTGTTCAATAACAGCACTGAACTTTGTGTTCAATAACAGTGTTGAACTTTGTGTTCAGTAACAGAGTTGAACTTTGTGTTCAGTAACAGCGTTGAACTTTGTGTTCAGTAACAGTATTGAACTTTGTGTTCAGTAACAGCGTTGAACTTTGTGTTCAATAACAGCACTGAACTTTGTGTTCAGTAAATGTTGAACTTTTTGTTAAGTAACAGCGTTGAACTTTGTGTTCAGTAACAGCGTTGAACTGTGTGTTCAGTAACAGAGTTGAACTTTGTGTTCAGTAACAGCATTGAACTTTGTGTTCAGTAAAAGCGTTGAACTTTGTGTTCAATAACAGCGTTGAACTTTGTGTTCAGTAACAGCGTTGAACTTTGTGTTCAGTAACAGCGTTGAACTTTGTGTTCAGTAACAGCGTTGACCTTTGTGTTCAGTAACAGAGTTGAACTTTGTGTTCAGTAGCAGCGTTGAACTTTTTGTTCAGTAACATCATTGAACTTTGTGTTCAGTAACAGTGTTGAACTTTGTGTTCAATAACAGCACTGAACTTTGTGTTCATTAAGTGTTGAACTTAGTGTTCAGTAACAGCGTTGAACTTTGTGTTCAGCAATAGCGTTGAAGTTTGTGTTCGATAACAGCAATGAACTTTGTGTTCAGTTACAGCGTTGAACTTTGTGTTCAGTTACAGCGTTGAAGTTTGTGTTCAGTAACAGCGTTGAACTTTGTGTTCACTAACAGCGTTGAACTTTGTATTCAGTAACAATGTTGACCTTTGTGTTCAGTAACAGCGTTGAACTTTGTGTTCAGTAACAGCGTTGAACTTTGTGTTCAGTAACAATGTTGATCTTTGTGTTCAGTAACAGCGATGAACTTTGTGTTCAGTACCAGCGTTGAACTTTGTGTTCAGTAACAGCGTTGAACTTTGTGTTCAGTAACAGCATTGAACTTTGTGTTCAGTAACAGCGTTGAACTTTGTGTTCAGTAACAATGTTGATCTTTGTGTTCAGTAACCGCGTTGAACTTTGTGTTCAGTAACAGCGTTGAACTTTGTGTTCAGTAACAGCGTTGAACTTTGTGTTCAGTAACAGCATTGAGCTTTGTGTTCAGTAACAATGTTGATCTTTGTGTTCAGTAACAATGTTGATCTTTGTGTTCAGTAACAATGTTGATCTTTGTGTTCAGTAACAATGTTGAACTTTGTGTTCAGTAACAGCGTTGAACTTTGTGTTCAGTAACAGCGTTGAACTTTGTGTTCAGTAAACAACAACAGCCAAAATTTGACACCAAACACAAGAGTTATTCTTCAGCTTTGACGTGAATTTCACCGCTTCAAAGTTTTGAAATTATTTTTTTTTATATATTGACAAATTTATTATCATACAAACAAAACTTAATATGTAAACTATTTTTTTCTTAAGATGCACAGGCCATTAAATATTGATGACGTTCTGAAGAGATACACTGTAAATAATTTGAGGTGAATTAACGGGAAAAAATTTTCACACTATTTTAGTCAAAAAAATTGTTAAGTCTTCACCAAGACAAGTTTCACTCTCCGCCGTCCTTCAGTATACCTGGAGTATACCTGGAGTATACCTGGAGTATACCTGGAGAGGGTTTCTGAGACCAGATGATTCAACTTTTTTTTTAAGTTTGAAGCTATGAAGGTATGTTGGTGAAGGTATGTTGGTGAAGGTATGTTGGTGAAGGTATGTTGGTGAAGGTATGTTGGTGAAGGTATGTTGGTGAAGGTATGTTGGTGAAGGTATGTTGGTGAAGGTATGTTGGTGAAGGTATGTTGGTGAAGGTATGTTGGTGAAGGTATGTTGGTGAAGGTATGTTGGTGAAGGTATGTTGGTGAAGGTATGTTGGTGAAGGTATGTTGGTGAAGGTATGTTGGTGAAGGTATGTTGGTGAAGGTATGTTGGTGAAGGTATGTTGGTGAAGGTATGTTGGTGAAGGTATGTTGGTGAAGGTATGTTGGTGAAGGTATGTTGGTGAAGGTATGTTGGTGAAGGTATGTTGGTGAAGGTATGTTGGTGAAGGTATGTTGGTGAAGGTATGTTGGGAAGGTATGTTGGTGAAGGTATGTTGGTGAAGGTATGTTGGTGAAGGTATGTTGGTGAAGGTATGTTGGTGAAGGTATGTTGGTATGTTGGTGAAGGTTGTACAAGTTATGTGAGACATTCCAGGATAAAGGGATGTGTTCATCAACGTTGCTCATAAGGATCAGCCACCTACTAATTGTTGCAAGAATTTGGCCCTAGTTAAATAAAATAAATAAATAATTCATGTTAAGCGCTAAACACCATTGGGGTCATTCAGCGCAAGACGTGGTGGAGGCTTGATCCTCCGTCTGCTGAGCAGCAGACAGAAGTGGTGGAGACTTGATCCTCCGTCTGCTGAGCAGCAGACAGAAGTGGTGGAGACTTGATCCTCCGTCTGCTGAGCAGCAGACAGAAGTGGTGGAGACTTGATCCTCCGTCTGCTGAGCAGCAGACAGAAGTGGTGGAGGCTTGATCCTCCGTCTGCTGAGCAGGAGACAGAAGTGGTGGAGACTTGATCCTCCGTCTGCTGAGCAGCAGACAGAAGTGGTGGAGGCTTGATCCTCCGTCTGCTGAGCAGCAGACAGAAGTGGTGAAGACTTGATCCTCCGTCTGCTGAGCAGCAGACAGAAGTGGTGGAGACGATCCTCCGTCTGCTGAGCGCCAGACAGACGCAGCTTCATGTTCGTACACGCCTGGCTGTCACCGTACATGTACATGCTTTGAAAAAGTGAAGCACATCATATGTGTCCTCCAGTTAAGAGTTCAATAAAAATTGAAAAGTTGTAGGAAAAAAGAAATAGATGTAGTTGAGTGAGTGAGTGGTGCGAGGAAGGGATCCCCGTGTTGTATAACCCCAGTCCCCTGTAAGTTTACGCTCGTCAGATTAGTGCAGAGTGCGGCATAACTTACTAATGCAGTTTAGTTTTAGTGTTAAAGATTTGAAATGAATCAGATTTGATATTCAAAAGTGATTGTTTGTACACTATTAACCCATTTTTTTCAGTACAAATGATTAATTAGGATATACCGTGCAGTCCTAAACTAATTATGCCAAACAAAAGAGTTCTCCTGTTATCTTGGTGGGACCAATATCTAAAATTACATCAACACATTAATTTCGAAGTCACTCGGAATTTGCGTTATCAAATTATCAGTGTGGAAGAGCCATTGGAAGAGGCACTTCGAATTTATTTTGTGGAAATCACCATTTTAATTTTACCAGTTTCTTCTATAATAACAGCAAACTGGGACTACCACAAGACAAAATAAAGCCAAACTATATAACTAAATAAGATTTACCAGGGTTTAAAGTTTAGGTGAGTAGAACTGTAATAAGAAATTAAACTTCCATTGAGGCTGCAATGTAAACATAGGTAAAAAAAAATTTCGGTTAAGAGATGTTGAGAGAGTGGAAGAGGAAGCAGCGTGAAGAGTGTCTCACCCCGTGCTTCTGTATGGAGACGTTGGTGAGGTGGACAAACATGTTGTCTAGTTCCTGACCTGACGTGTCGTATCTCACTGTGCAGAACCTGCAGAACCCCTGCTTGTACATATACGCCTTTAACGGCCGGTACGACGTCACCATCACGTACCTGCATACACGGACATGACACGTAAACAAGGCTGGCGAGTGTTCACCATTTCGAAGATAATAATTATGTTCATCACTCATATCAAACAAGCTTTGAAAAAAAATAAAAAGCTTGTTCAAATCAAATCTGCTCTGAACTTCCGTAAAACAGGGATTTATTGACACACAGGAGCAAGAGAGCAACATATTATCAACCATAACTTTTTACCATGTAGTCTAGAATTAAGTAGTCCTAAGAATGCCCGCAATGCACAGCATATTAGTGGCTTTTGACATGTACATCTCATTAATAACTAAGTAATAACTATGTAATAACTATGTATAACTATGTCTACTATATATAATTGTACAATGTCTCAATAAAGTATTATTATTATTATTATTATTATTATTATTATTATTATTATTATTATTATTATTATTATTATTATTATTATTATTATTATTATGTAGCTCAACATTGTATCATTAGTATTATTAGTATTATTAGAGAGATGGTTGTCTTACTCTCGGAGCTTCTGATACACACTTCTCCTAGATCACAAGACTCAACAGCTTCCTTGTTGATGTATTCCTGACGAAATTTAACCCTTCGCTAGGACACTTATTTGCATTTTGTAAAGGGATGTATGGATGAGAACCATTACTATTGATATCACCCCTCACGTGAGGGGTGATGTCAATAACTTACTCAAAAATTACATTTCAAAAAGGCATTTTGTATAGTAAAAAATATTGTAGTAGTGGGAACCTTTTTTTTTTGGCCAGTTTTCATAATCTTCTGCTCTTCGTTTCAATTTTAAACAATAATTTTAAGTTCTATTGTTTAGAGAGAACGAATTCACCTCGTCCGATGGTATCTTGGGAGGAAACCCTCATGTGTCATTTTCTTTTACATAGCATTTTGTGAAATCTCCCAGAAAATTAATAAGATAGATTAACATCTGGTCCTGGATTACGGAATTCTGGCCTTGTATGGGCCAACAGGCCTGCTGCAGTGTTCCTCCTTTCTTATGTTCTTATATGCAAAGAAACCACGTAAGCCAATAACCAGTGAGATCGACAACAGCTGCTCTGTTTACCGTCACACTGCCACACAAAGAAAACATTAAATGATACTATCATTCAGTTGTGGCCAGGTGGGTCGTCAGAGAGCATGTACAAACTGTGTCAGCAAAATTTTCCCATATTTTCCATAATATAATCAATGTGAAGTTATTAAAAAATTCAGTTCTTTCACAGATGCTCAAGAAATTTTCAAACATTTCATTTAAAATAACATAAGGGTGTCCCGTAGCTAGGTTGGTAGCGCACTCATCTCACACACTACTAAACGTCGTCGTAAGCTCCTCTCTTCTATATAGAAGAGAGGAGCTTACGACGACATTTTGGTCCGACTTGGACCATTTACAAAATCACACTAACAAAGAGAAGGGAGGGAGGGAGTTTATATAGGCAGCCGAGCGGGGCAGGAACAAGAGAAAGTGGTGGAGTAATGGTGGTAGTAGTAGTGGAGTAATGGTGGTAGTAGTAGTGGAGTCAGTCAAATATTAAAAAAGAGGAGCACTGCAAGGGAGCTAGTGGCCCACATAGGGTAGGGGCAAGAACACAGAGGGGGTAAAAGAAGATAATAATGAACATAAACAAGGCAAAAGAAAGAAAACACAGAGGAGAAAGAAGAAAGGGAAAAAGAGAGAAGGGAAAAAAGAATCAGGTTAAGTCACGGGTGTTCTGAAGTTTGGAGCATTTAACAATGTAATGGGAAAGGAAAGCATCAACAGAGACAAAACCAGGACTCACCTGTACTTAGCTCAGTGAAGACGTGTCTAGTGTACTTCCTGTGGACTGAACCAAGATGCCGTCCATTGAGCAACTTTACCAGCAGCTTAAGGAGGAATTAAGGGTAGTGAAGCTAGAGATACGGCGATTGACGGAGGAAAACAAGAGGATTCGTAGTAGTCCTCCTGTTGTGAGTCCTCAGGTCAAGAAGGGAACCTGGGCAGTGACCGGACAGCATGGGACGAAGTTGAAGATCAAGAAGACGAATGGAGAGGTAGTAACGGCGAAGAAGAAAGAGACTGCTGTGGAAACTTCGAACTCCTTTTCTGTGCTACCAGACGAATGTGAGTCGACTACTGGGAACGTCACGACGAACGGCACCAAGGACGGTAAAAACATTGTTGTTGTTGGGGATAGCCAAGTTAGGTATATGGATAGGGCCTTCTGCTTGAAAGATAGAAGTAGGAGACAGAGGGTTTGCTTTCCTGGGGCTGGGATGGAAGACATTGTTAGCCGGCTTGACAACATCATGCATGGTAATGGGATAAATCCTATTATCTACCTCAGTGCTGGAGGCAATGATGTAGCCAAGCGTAGAAGTGAGGATTTAGTTAGAAGGTATAAGGCAGCAACAGACATCATTAGGAAGAAGGGAGGGAGCCCAGTTATATGTGGTATTTGTGTTGGAAATGAATGGCTGTCCAGAGCGATTGGTATAAATTGCTGGCTGGAAAAACACTATAAGGATAATGCAGTCCCATTCATTGACAACTGGGACCACTTCTATGGCCGAAATGACATGTATGCCAGGGATGGGGTTCACTTATCCAGGGAAGGTGTAGGATTTCTCGTTAGCTCAGTTGAGGATGTTGTTAGGGCTTTAAACTAGGATAAGTTAGAGGTATGGGTTTAGGAATGGCAAATAATGAGGGCCAAAATATTGATTCAGGCTTTGATATCATAAATCTTAACAATAACAGTAATCGAGAAACACAGAAATTGTGTAAAACAAAAGCTGAATATGAAAAAGGTTCACAAGAAGATACATATCAATGTATTTTATACTAACTGGTAATCTGGAGACCATTGACTTTATGGAAATAGTTCAGGACTGTTTTCTGAAGCAGTGTGTGACGGAGCCTACCAGCGGTAATAATTTGCTCGACCTAGTCTTGTCAAATAAAGAAACCCTTGTAAATAATCTGGAGATCACTGAAGAGCTTGGCGCAAGTGATCACAAATCCATTACTTTTAATATTACCTGGGAGTACGAGAATAGGGATAATACGGTTAAAGTTCCTGATTTTCGTTCTGCCGATTATATTGGACTTAGAGAACACCTGTCTAATCTCGACTGGGGTAATCTAGCTAACGATTACGATGGGATCTGCGTTTATGACTTTTTTCTTAATAATGTACAACGTGCACAGAGTATATTTATTCCCCAGAGAGAACTTAGGTCAAATAATAACGATCCCAAATGGATTAACAGGACGCTAAAACATCTATTAGGGGAGAAAAGAGGAATTTATAGGCGCATTAAAAGAGATGTTAACCTTATTGAAAAATATGTTCAGTTTAGAGAAGTAAAAAAAGGGGATTAGAAAGGCTAAACGTGACTATGAGATTAAGGTTGCAAATGAATCAAAGACTAATCCAAAAGGGTTCTTTCAAGTGTATAGGACGAAGGTGAGGGAAAAGGTAGGACCTCTGAAAATTGGGAATGGACAGCTGACGGATAACGAACTGGAAAAGTGTTCTCTATTTAATGACTATTTTTTGTCAGTCTTTACACAAGAAGACGTAAATGAGATTCCAGAAATTAACAATTATTCAGTTCCTGAAGAATTCAAATTAAATAATATTACTGTCTCGAGGGACATGGTTATCAAACAGATAGATAAACTGAAGCAAAATAAGTCCCCGGGACCCGACGAGTTGTTTTCCAGGGTACTTAAATAATGCAAGATGGAACTTAGTCAGCCATTAACGAATGTGTTTAATACGTCCATCCTAACTGGAGTTGTGCCAGAGATGTGGAAGATAGCTAATGTAGTTCCTATATTCAAATCAGGGGATAAGTCCATTCCATCAAATTACCGTCCATTAAGCCTCACGTCTATAGTAGGCAAATTATTAGAATCAATTATAGCTGATATTATTAGAAGTCACCTTGAAGAACATAATTTGATTAATGAATCTCAGCATGGGTTCACGAGAGGTCGTTCCTGTCTGACAAATTTACTGACTTTTTCAATAAAACATTTGAGGCAGTAGACAGTGATAAAGAATATGATATAGTTTACTTGGATTTCAGTAAGGCCTTCGATAGAGTACCTCACAAGAGACTCTTAAGAAAGGTGGCAGCTCATGGTATAGGAGATAAAGTTCTAGCATGGATAGAGGCATGGCTTACCAATAGAAAGCAGAGAGTTTCCATTAATGGGGTCAAATCTGAATGGGGATTAGTCACTAGTGGCGTTCCACAAGGATCAGTTTTAGGCCCATTGTTGTTCATAATTTACATAAATGACCTTGATGAAGGAATTGCAAGTGACATGAGGTACTACCGTCCTGCCAGGTGACTGTGAAACAGAAACCTGAAACTGTTTTACATGATGGTAGGATTGCTGGTGTCTTTTTTCTGTCTCATAAACACGCTGGATAACAGGTATATCTAGCTACTTCTACTTACACTTTAGGTCACACTACACTGGCATACACATGCATATATATACATACACACATCTAGGTTTTTCTTCTTTTTCTTAATAGCTCTTGTTCTTTTATTTTCTCTATTGTCCATGGGGAAGTGGAAAGAATCTTTCCTCCGTAAGCCATGCGTGTCGTATGAGGCGACTAAGATGCCGGGAGCAATGGCTAGTAACCCCTTCTCCTGTACAAATCTACTAAAAACGAGAAGAAGAAAAACTTTATAAAATTGGGTTGTCTGAATGTGCGTGGATGTAGTGCGGATGATAAGAAAGAGATGATTGCCGATGTTATGAATGAAAAGAAGTTGGATGTCCTGGCCTAAGCGAAACAAAGCTGAAGGGGGTAGGCGAGTTTCAGTGGGAAGAAATAAATGGGATTAAGTCAGGAGTATCTGAGAGAGTTAGAGCTAAGGAAGGGGTAGCAATAATGTTGAAGGATCAGTTATGGAAGGAAAAGAGGGAATATAAATGTGTAAATTCAAGGATTATGTGGATTAAAATAAGGGTCGGATGCGAAAAGTGGGTCATAATAAGCGTGTATGCACCTGGAGAAGAGAGGAGTGTAGGGGGAGAGAGAGATTTTGGGAGATGTTAAGCGAATGTATAGGAACTTTTGAACCAAATGAGAGATAATTGTGGTAGGGGACCTAAATGCTAAAGTGGGAGAAACATGCAGAGAGGGTGTAGTAGGTAAGTTTGGGGTGCCAGGTGTAAATGATAATGGGAGCCCTTTGATTGAACTTTGTATAGAAAGGGGTTTAGTTATAGGTAATACATATTTTAAGAAAAAGAGGATAAATAAGTATACAAGATATGATGTAGGGCGTAATGACAGTAGTTTGTTGGACTATGTATTGGTAGATAAAAGACTGTTGAGTAGACTTCAGGATGTACATGTTTATAGAGGGCTACAGATATATCAGATCACTTTTTAGTTATAGCTACAGTGGGAGTAAAGGTAGATGGGATACAAGGAAAATAGAATCAGTAAGTAAAGAGAGGTGAAGGTTTATAAACTAAAAGAGGAGGCAGTTAGGGTAAGATATAAACAACTATTGGAGGATAGATGGGCTAATGAGAGTGTAGGCAATGGGGTCGAAAATGTATGGGGTAGATTTAAAAATGTAGTGTTAGAGTGTTCAGCAGAAGTTTGTGGTTACAGGCGAGTGGGTGCGGGAGGAAGAGGAGCGATTGGTGGAATGATGATGTAAAGAGAGTAGTAAGGGAGAAAAAGTTAGCATATGAGAGGTTTTTACAAAGTAGAAGTGATGCAAGGAGGGAAGAGTATATGGAGAGAAAAAGAGAGGTTAAAGAGTGGTGAAGCAATGTAAAAGAGAGCAGATGAGAGAGTGGGTGAGATGTTATCAGCAAATTTTGTTGAAAATAAGAAAAAGTTTTGGAATGAGATTAATAAGTTGAGGAAGCCTAGAGAACAAATGGATTTGACAGTTAAAAATAGGAGAGGAGAGTTATTAAATGGAGAGTTAGAGGTATCGGGAAGATGGAGAGAATATTTTGAGGAGTTGTTAAATGTTGATGAAGACAGGAAGCTGTGATTTCGTGTGTAGGGCAGGAGGAATAACATCTTGTAGGAGTGTGGAAGAGCCAGTTGTGGGTGTAGGGAAGTTCGTGAGGCAGTGGGTAGAATGAAAGGGGTAAGGCAGCTGGGATTGATGGGATAAAGATAGAAATGTTAAAAGCAGGTGGGGATATAATTTTGGAGTGGTTGGTGCTATTATTTAATAAATGTATGGAAGAGGGTAAGGTACCTAGGGATTGGCAGAGAGCGTGTATTGTTCCTTTGTATAAAGGCAAAGGGGACAAAAGAGAGTGCAAAAATTATAGGGGAATAAGTCTGTTGAGTGTACCTGGTAAAGTGTATGGTAGAGTTATTATTGAAAGAATTAAGAGTAAAACAGAAAGCAGGATAGCAGATGAACAAGGGGCTTTAGGAAAGGTAGGGAGTGTGTAGACCAAGTGTTTACAGTGAAACATATAGGTGAACAGTATTTGGATAAGGGTAAAGATGTTTTTGTGGCATTTATGGATTTGGAAAAGGCGTATGATAGGGTAGATAGGGGGCAATGTGGCAGATGTTGCAGGTGTATGGAATAGGAGGAAGGTTACTGAAAGCAGTGAAGAGTTTTTATGAGGATAGTGAGGCTCAGGTTAGAGTGTGTAGGAGGGAAGGGGACTATTTCCCAGTAAAAGTGGGCCTTAGACAAGGATGTGTGATGTCACCGTGGTTGTTCAATATATTTATAGATGGGGTTGTAAGAGAAGTGAATGCGAGGGTCTTGGCAAGAGGTGTTGGGCTAAAAGATAAAGAAGCAAATACAAAGTGGGAGTTGTCACAGTTGCTTTTTGCTGATGACACTGTGCTTTTGGGAGATTCTGAAGAGAAGCTGCAGAGGTTGGTGGATGAATCTGGTAGGGTGTGTAAAAGAAGAAAATTGAAAGTGAATATAGGAAAGAGTAAGGTGATGAGGATAACAAAAGAATAGGTGACGAAAGATTGGATATCAGATTGGAGGGAGAGAGTATGGAGGAGGTGAATGTATTCAGATATTTGGGAGTGGACATGTCGGCGGATGGGTCTATGAAGGATGAGGTGAATCATAGAATTGATGAGGGGAAAAGGGTGAGTGGAGCACTTCGGAGTCTGTGGAGACAAAGAACCTTGTCCATGGAAGTAAAGAGGGAATGTATGAGAGTATAGTTATACCAACGCTCTTATATGGGTGTGAAGCATGGGTGATGAATGTTGCAACGAGGAGAAGGCTGGAGGCAGTGGAGATGTCATGTCTGAGGTGAATGTGTGGTGTGAATATAATGCAGAGAATTCGGAGTTTGGAAATTAGGAGGAGGTGCGGGATTACCAAAACGATTGTCCAGAGAGCTGAGGAGGGGTTGTTGAGGTGGTTTGGACATGTAGAGAGAATGGAACGAGACAGAGTGACTTCGAGAGTGTATAAATCTGTAGTGGAGGGAAGGCGGGGTAGGGGTCGGCCTAGGAAAGGTTGGAGGGAGGGGTAAAGGAAGTTTTGTGTGCGAGGGCTTGGACTTCCAGCAAGCATGTGTGAGCGTATTTGATAGGAGTGAATGGAGGCATATGGTTTTTAATACTTGACGTGCTGTTGGAGTGTGAGCAAAGTAACATTTATGAAGGGATTCAGGGAAACCGGCAGGCCGGACTTGAGTTCTGGAGATGGGAAGTACAGTGCTGGCACTCTGAAGGAGGGGTGTTAATGTTGCAGTTTTATAACTGTAGTGTAAAGCACCCTTCTGGCAAGACAGTGATGGAGTGAATGATGATGAAGGTTTTTCTTTTTCGGGCCACCCTGCCTTGGTGGGAATCGGCCGATGTGTTAATAAAAAAAAAAATCATTCTGCTTGTCAGTAAGATGCCCAGAGTTATTTTTAAGGGGACCTATCTTATCCCTAACTTTTGTTCTATAAACCTGGAAAAAACTTTTTAGGTTAGTTTTTGAATCCCTAACAACTTCAATTTCATAGTCCCATTTAGCTTTTCTTATCCCCCTTTTAACGTCCCTCTTAATGTCAGTATACTGATTTATAAGATGACCCTCACCTCTTTTTATGCGCCTATAAATTCCTTTCTTCTGCTCTAAAAGATACTTGAGCCTATTATTCATCCATTTTGGGTCATTTCTACTTGATCTAATTTCTTTATACGGGATAAATGTTCTTTGGGCAGCCTGTATAGTGTTAAGAAAACTGTCATATTGATACCTCTCTTCGTCACCCCAGTCCACAGTTGATAAGTGTTCTCTAAGTCCATTATAATCTGCTAAGCGAAAATCTGGGACCGTTACTGAATTATCCCTACTATCATACATCCATTCAATGCTAAAGGTAATTGACTTGTGGTCGCTTGAGCCGAGTTCCTCTGTAATTTCTAAATTATTAACAAGGGTTTCCTTGCTTGCCAGAACCAAGTCAAGTAGGTTATTTCCCCTTGTAGGTTCTGTCACAAACTGCTTCAAAAAGCAATCCTGAACTACTTCTAAAAAGTCGTTAGATTCTAAATTCCCTGTCAAGAAATTCCAATTAATCTGACTAAAGTTAAAGTCCCCTAGAATTACTACGTTATCGTGCCTTGTGGCCTTAACAATTTCCTCCCAAAGTAGTCTTCCTTGTTCCCTATCTAAGTTTGGAGGACGGTAAATCACACCTAAAATCAATTTTTCACACCCCTCTGAAAATTCTATCCAGACAGACTCTGTATGTGTTATTTCAGACTTTTTACCTGTTTTTATGCAACAATTTAAATGATCACGTACATAGAGTGCAACCCTACCCCCCTTCCCGATACTTCTGTCTACTTGGAACAATTTAAAATCCTGAATGTGACATTCGGCAGGCATGTCCCGATTTTTCATATTAAACCATGTCTCAGTTATTGCAAAAACATCAATATTACCCGTACTTGCAACTAATCTCAACTCGTCCATCTTATTCCTAGCACTACGACTATTGGTGTAATATACATTTAAAGACCCTCCTTTCTCTTTACCCTTCCTGCTCATTTCTGTTTTTCCACTATACCTATTACTGTCCTTGTCACCTAGTGCCACTGGCTTTCCAATACCCACCTTATTCTGCCTATTACTAGTTCCCCTAGAATTTATAACATTACTACACTGGGACTTCACTGTTTTCCCCCCATAACCCATACCACTAACTTTTTCTAGTTTAAAGCCCTAACAGCTCCCTCCACTGCAGTTGCCAGTGCCCCCACCCCAGACCTAGATAAGTGAACCCCATCCCTGGCATACATGTCATTTCTGCCATAGAAGAGCTCCCAGTTGTCAATGAATGTTACTGCATTTTCCTTACAGTATTTGTCCAGCCAGCAATTGACACCAATTGCCCTGGACAACCATTCATTCAACTCCTCTCCTTGGCAAAATACCACATATGACAGGGTTCCCACCCTTCTTCCTAATTCTGTCTATTGCTGACCTATAGCTGCTAATCAGCTCCTCACTCCTACGTCTGCCAACATCATTGCCTCCAGCACTGAGACAGATAATAGGATTGCTCCCATTACCTCTCATGATGTCGTCCAGACGGCTAACAATATCCTTCATCCCAGCCCCAGGATAACACACCCTCTGCCTCCTATTCCTATCCTTAAGACAAAATTCCCTATCCATAAACTTAATCTGACTATCCCCAACTAAAACAATGTTCTTACCTCGACTGGCGGTGTGCATGACGTTCTCGACGGTCTTTGTAGAGATGGTCTTCGCTGGGATGTCTTCACATTCGTCTGATAACAAGGATAAAGAGTTGCTGGTTTTCACAGCAGTCTCCTGGACCTTCTTCAACTTCAGCTTCGTCCCTTCAGATTCGACTAGCATCCATTCGTTGGTCTGATCATCGGCGACATTGTTCCGGGGATAATCCTTGCATATACCCTTCAAACGTTGAATCTCTCTTCTAGCTTCCGTTAATTCCGCCTTAAGTTGGAGATATAGCTGCTCGTAGTCGAGGGAAGCCATCATCCAATCTCAGGTAGCTAATAACGGAAGCACAGTAGAAAAGTCTTCACCGAGCAAAGATGGTTCAGTCCACAGAGAGTACACAAGACACGTCTTCACGTGTTACAATTTAACAATTGTTTACTAATTGGGTTACAATTTAACAATTGTTTATTAATGGTACGTTACATCTGTTCTTATGAAAGTTGTGTATAAGGGAGGATTCAACAAGGCGACGACTGTGACAGTGAAACGTAGGGTAGACAGTTTTAGCAGAAGACCAATCAATAGGATGACTGTGATCTCTGACATGACAGAAAAGAGCATTATTAGTGTCGGCCTAACACTATTTTTGTGCTCCCTAAGTCTGTCAGAAAGAGATCGCCAGTTTCTCCAAACTACTGAAGAGGACAGGAAATAGTGTATTGTTCCAGTCACGGTATTGTGCCTTTTATGTTACTCACACACGAAGTGTCCGTGGTTCGATCCCCGGTATGCGTGGAAACATTGGGCGTGTTTCCTTAAGACATCTGCTATCCCTGTTCACTTTGCAGTAAGTAGGTACCTGGGTTAGTTACCATTTTGTCCTAGGCACATGTCGATTTGACACTAGGCCTGTTGTATGTATGTGTGTATGTAAGGAAACACTTCGAAATGTTTCCGCCCCGCCGGAATTGAACCCGGGCCCTCCGTGCATCAGGCGAGAGCTTTAGCCATCAGGCCACCGGGGTGTTAGTCGACTGGTGTGTGCTCCATCCTGGGGGCACAAATGCTCTGCATAACCAGGGGCTTTCTATACAGTATTATTATTATTATTATTATTATTATTATTATTATTATTATTACCTGCGATCATAAACAAATTTTCGATCTTTCCCTATTAAAATTAATTCATTACCCTGTCAGTATTCCTGTGTTCATGTGGTATGTACAGTATGCATGGCGACCTCACTTACATTCTCAAATCGAATTTTTTGCCACCAATTAGGAGAGGGTTCTCAATATAGCGAGATATAACGTAGGTGTCCTTGACGAGCGCTGGGTTAAACGAACTTTTGGTGTCCCGCGACCACTTCTTAATCTGAGCCAACTTGTTTACCAGGAAGATGCCTGCACAAAAAAAAAAAAAGATTAAATATGTTATCATGGAGTTACTCTAATGTTAAACCTAAAGTCTACGAATAAAAAACAATGCAACGTTATTAAGTTATCCTTCCCCACCATCGTTGCTCCTCACACAATAATGCTAACCGTTCCATTCCTACTACCTCTCTTTCACAGTTTATTCTTATATACCAAAATACATCTACATAACTATCCAGCATCACAAACATTGCAAACAATCACTTTATCACACATTCTCAGCCACCATCTATCAGTCATGATTCAGACCACCACCACTAAGGCCAATCTGTTACCATCACTTTTAATATTCCATCTTGTAGCCTGATACAGAAACCCTCAGTCAGTGTCTTCACCACAACTACAACTGTTTCTTGCACACGTCTCATAACCAGTAACTCACCAACGCCCTGGGAGCGGCTGGCTGGCTTAAGAATCCAAGTGGTGTTTGGGTTGCGTCGAAACTCCTCCACGAAGAGGTTGTAATCCGCTGGCAGCATGAACGTCGTCGGAAGGAAATCCAGATGAATGTACCTTCCTAGTGGGTGGAAACGTTAGTTTACATCTTCCTAGTGAGTGAAAACGTTAGTTTACATCTTAGTTGGTGGAAGCGATAGTTTCCATCTTCCTAGAGGATGGAAACGTTAGTTTACATCTTCGCCCCTATTTAGACGAGATGGGTTCTACACAGATGACCGGGGCGCGGGGCCGTTGACCCCCAAACCCTCTCCAGGTGTACTCTAGGTATTCCTAGTGGGTGGAAACATAGGTTTACATCTTCTAGTGGGTGGAAACGTTTGTTTACATCATCCTAGTTAGTGGAAACGTTAGTTTACATATTCCTAGTGGTGGAAACGTTAGCTTTCATCTTCCTAGTGGGTGGAAACGTTAGTTTACATCATCCCAGTGGTGGAAACGTTAGTTTACATCTTCTAGTAGTGGAAACGTTAGTTTACATCATAATAGTGGTGGAAACGTTAGTTTACATCATCTAGTGGGTGGAAACGTTAGTTTACATCATCTAGTGGTGAAACGTTAGTTTACATCTTCCTAGTGGGTTGGAAACGTTAGTTTGCATCTTCCCAGTGGTGGAAACGTTAGTTTACATCATTCTAGGGAGTAGAAACGTTAGTTTACCTCATCCTAGTGGGTGGAAACGTTAGTTTACATCTTCCTAGTGGTGGAAACTTTAGTTTACATCTTCCTATTGAGGTGGAAACGTTTGTTTACATCATTCTAGTGGTGAAAACGTTAGTTTACATCATCCTAGTGGGTGGAAACGTTTGTTTACATCTAACTCGTACTCATCTAGTTGTGTAGTTGTGATTGCAGTCGAGTCACAGCTCCTGGCCCCGCCTCTAACTGGCCGCTACTCGGTCACTCTTCCCGCTCCATGAGCTTTATCATACCTCTTCTTAAAGCTACGTATGGATCCTGCCTCCACTACATCACTTCCCAGACTATTCCATTTCTGACAACTGTGACTGAAGAAATACTTCCTAATATCCCTGTGGTTCATCTGAGTGTTCAACTTTTAACTGTGACCCCTTGTTGCTGTGTCCCATCTCTGGAACATCCTGTCTCTGTCCAACTTGTCGATTCCTCTCAGTATTTTATATGTCGTTATCATATCCCCCTATCTCTCCTGTCTTCCAGTGTCGTTAGGTCGATTTCCTTTAACCTCTCCTCGTCGGACATACCCTTAGCCCCGGGACTATCTTGTTGCAAACCTTTGCACTTTCTCTAGTTTCCTTACATGCTTGGCTAGGTGAGGGTTCCAAACTGGCGCTGCATACTCCAATATGGGCCTAACGTACACAGTGCACAGGGTCCTGAATGACTCCTTATTAAGATGTCGGAATACTGTTCTTAGGTTTGGCAGGCGCCCGTATGCTGCAGCAGTTATTTGGTTGGGGTGCGCCTCAGGAGATGTGCCTGGTGTTATACTCCTCCAAGATCCTTTTCCTTGAGTGAGGTTTGTAGAGCTCGGGCCCCCCTAGACTGTACTCCATCTGTGGTCTTCTTTGCCCTTCCCCAATCTTCATGACTTTGCACTTGGGAGTTCAACCCCACTTGGTGGGGTTGAACTCCAAGAGCCATTGCTGGACAAGGAGCCAGTTGCTGTCCAGATTTCTCTGTAGGTCAACCTGGTCCTCGTCCGATTGAATTCTTCTCATCAACTTCACATCATCTGCAAACATTGACACTTCTGAGTCTATTCCTTCCGTCATGTCGTTCACAAATACCAGAAACAGCAGCGGTCCTAGGAGGTGACCCTGTAGCACCCGCTCGTTCAGGCGCCCACTCTGACACCTCACCACGCACCATGACTCGCTGTTGTCTTCCTGGCAGGTATTCCCTGATCCACTGTAGTGCCTTCCCTGTTATCCCTGCCTGGTCCTCCAGCTTTTGCACTAATCTCGTGTGTGGAACTGCGTCAAACGCCTTCTTACGGTGCAAGAAAATGCAATCTATCCACCTCTCTCTCTTGTCTTATTGCTGTCACCCTGTCATAGAATTCCAGTAGGTTTGTGACGCAGGATTTCCCGTCCCTGAAACTGAGCTCGCTGTCATTCCTTTCTAGATGCTCCACCACTCTTCTCCAGATAATTTTCTCCATGTCCTTGCATACTTTACATGTCAGTGACACTGGTCTGTAGTTTAATGGTTCGTGTCTGTCTCCTTTTTAAAAATTGGGACTACATTTGCTGTCTCCGATACTTCAAGTAGTCGCCCTGTTTCGATAGATGTGTTGAAGATAGTTGTTAGTGGTACACAAGCTCCTCTGCTCCTCTCTCAGGACCCACGGAGAGATGTTATCCGGCCCCATCCCACGGCACCATTCCTCGGCCCTGCTTGGTGGGCTGTTAGGGCCTTAGCGTAAGTTATGGCTCCTTCCTTCTCACTGGGTCCCTCGTTCAGTAGGGGTGTACGAGCTTCAGATGCTGTCTCCTCTGGTCAATACCCCTGTAACTCCTTCAGCCAATTTACCTCATATTCTAGGGTCCTTATCCTGGCTACTGCAGCTCGACTTGTGGCTAACATTTCTTCTTCTCCTCCTCCAACCTCTTTTCTAATTTCACAGAAAGCTCTGCCTCCATCCTTTCCTCCATTCTTGCAGAAAACTCACCTAGTTTGCTCTCCCACTCTTGTTCCATCCAACGTTAGTTTACATATACCAAGTGGGTGGAAACGTTAGTTTACATCATCCTAGTGGGTGGAAACGTTTGTTTACATCTTCCTAGTGGGTGGAAACGTTAGTTTACATCTTCTAATGGGTGGAAACGTTAGTTTACATCTTCCTAATGGTGGAAACGTTAGTTTACATCTTCCTAGTGGGTGGAAACGTTAGTTTATATCTTCCTAGTGGATGGAAACGTTAGTTTACATCTTCCTAGTGGGTGAAAACGATAGTTTACATCTTCCTAATGTGTGGAAACGTTAGTTTACATCTTCCTAATGGGTGGAAACGTTAGTTTACATCTTCCTAGTGGTGAAAACGTTAGTTTACATCTTCTAGTGGGTGAAAACGATAGTTTACATCTTCCTAGTGGGTGTAAACGTTAGTCTGTATCTTCTAGTGAGTGTAAACGTTAGTCTGTATCTTCTTAGTGAGTGTAAACGTTAGTCTGTATCTTCCTAGTGGGTGTAAACGTTAGTCTGTATCTTCCTAGTGAGTGTAAACGTTAGTCTGTATCTTCCTAGTGAGTGTAAACGTTAGTCTGTATCTTCTTAGTGAGTGTAAACGTTAGTCTGTATCTTCCTAGTGGGTGGAAACGTTAGTTTACATCATCCTAGTGGGTGGAAACGTTTGTTTACATCTTCCTAGTGAGTGGAAACGTTAGTTTACATCATCCTAATGGGTGGAAACGTTAGTTTACATCTTCCTAATGGTGGAAACGTTAGTTTACATCTTCCTAGTGGAGTGGGAAAAGTTAGTTTATATCATCCTAGTGGATGGGAAAAGTTAGGGTTTTCATCTTCCTAGTGAATTGAAAACGATAGTTTACATCTTCCTAATGGGTGGAAACGTTAGGTTTTTATCTTCCTAGTGGGTGAAAACGTTAGTTTACATCTTCCTAGTAAGGTGAAAACGATAGTTTACATCTTCCTAGTGGGTGTAAACGTTAGTCTGTATCTTCCTAGTGAGTGTAAACGTTAGTCTGTATCTTCTTGGGTGTAAACTTTTTGTATCTTCTAGTGGGTGTAAACGTTTCTGTATTTTCCCTAGTGAGTGTAAACGTTAGTTTTATCTTCTAGTGGTGTAAACGTTAGTCTGTATCTTTAAGTGGGTTTTGCCAAAAACGTTTCTGTATTTTCCCTGGGGGGGTTTTCTTTCTGTATTTTCCCTAGTGAGTTAAACCGTTATTTTATCTTTTGGTGAGTGTAAACGTTGTCTTTATTTTCCCTATGGGGGTAAACGTTAACTTTTTCTTTATGGGTTAAACTTAGTCTGTATCTTTTGATAACTAATTAAAATTAAATTTTCTTTTCGATAATGTTAATTTGTGTCTTTTGGGGGGTGGAACAGTTTTATCGCCCCGGTGAGTAGTAACCTGCAGTGTATTGTCCCGGTAGGGAAAACATGGGGGGTGTCCCCCCCTGGTAGGGGGAAACAGGGGGTCCCCTCTGGGGGGGAAACATGTGGGTGTCCCCCCCTGTAGGTGCAATCATGTGGGTGTGCCCCCCTAGAAAATTGGAATCATGTGGGTGTGCCCTCCTGGTAAGTGAAATTGGGGTTGCCCCCTGGTAAGTGAAATTGTGGGGTGCCCCCCTGGTAAGTGAAATCATGGGGGTGTGCCCCCCCGGAAAATGAAATCATGGGGTGTGCCCCCCGGGTAAGTAAATCATGTGGGTGCCCTCCGGTGGGGGAACTTGGGTGTGCCCTCCCGGAAATAAATCATGGGGGTGTGGCCTCCTGGTAAGTGGAACATGTGGGGGGCCCCCTGGTAAGTGGAATCATGTGGGTGTGCAGCCCCGGTAGGTGGAATCATGTGGGTGTGCCCTTCTGGAGGTGGAAACACTAGTGCACCATCTGTACATGTGAGTGTACCATCTGTACATGTGATTTCCCATCTGTACATGGGTGTACCATCTGTTGTAGTACCATCTGTACATGTAGTGTACCATCTGTCATGTGAGTGTACCATCTGTACATGGGTACCATCTGACATGTAGTGTACCATCTGTACATGTGATGTCCATCTGTACTTTAAATTTGTCTGTACATGTGAGTGCCCATCTGTACTGTGATTATCCTCTGGTGGGGGGAAATATTTTTTCCCCGCCCTTGGGTTTAAATGTATTGGGATTCTTTACGGTTTTTCCCCCAAAACCAGCTGGTAACTCTACCTGTAGCCCCCTACAGCCAGCTGTGGCCCCCCCTCTCCCGTTCTCTGCGGTAGCGCTTGTGTTCTTCACTAACAGGTCCTTCCTGGGTTTGCTCGTAATGCGTTGGGAAGTGGTTGATCATCCTGGGGGAGGGGGGGGGTGTCATGCACTGCTGGATCAAGGTTGGGGGGAAATGGATGATTCCTGGGGGGGGGGAGAGGGTGTCATGCCCTCCCGGATAAAGGTTAAAAAGAGTCTCCGGAAAGGGGAAAAGCCCAACCTTTCCCCAAACAAGGAATTTTATTGAATTTTCCCCGCATCAGGTTTTTGAAAGGGGTTTTCTTTTCCAAAAGTGAAAATTTTTTTAACTAACAACAACCTTTCCCCCAGTTTATTCAATTTTAGCATAATTGAAAGTTTTTTTACAACCCCTTTTTTTTAACATTTTCCTGCACCTCTTGATAGAAATTTAAAACGGGAAATTTTTATTTTACCCCTGTGTATTTTACAAATTTTTCCTTTTTGGACACCCAGTACTACCTTTGTGGACCCCATGCTACCTTTGGGACCCCCCAGTACTACTTTTTTGGACCCCCCGGTTTTGGGCCCCCACCTTTGTGGACCCCCAGTACTACCTTTGTGGACCCCCGTCTACCGGGACCCCCCTACCCTTTTTTTGGGCCCAAAAAAAAGGGGGGCTACATTTGTGGACCCCCCTGCTACCTTTGTGGCCCCAGTGCACCGGGGCCCCAAGTACTACGGAAAAATAAACACATAAGCAGTATAATTGTCCTTTATTGACAACGTTTCGCCCACGCAGTCTTTTTCAAGTCATAGACAGATCTACCTGGAAAAAATCATAGTATTTATAAGATTTAGTCAGGTGGAGAATGCTGGGTCAGGTGGAGAATGCTGCATGTGACGTCTTCAAAGTATGTGTAGTTTAAAACCTTGTGTCAAGGCCCGTAGTGTTCCCTTCTTGGTTCTATGTGGGATAGCTTGAAGGTTTCTTGGCAATAGGGTTTAAAAATTGTTGAAGCCGTTGTTCTGGTTGAAGTTGTTGGATAACGAAAAATGATGATTCCCGGTTCATCAATCCAGTTCCCACTAGAAGAAGTCGACAACTCCTTCCATTCCTTGTGTTCTTCTCTGCAAACTGACCAGAACTTCGTTTTTAAAATCTATCGAAAACCTCCAACCCCGATCTTCTCACTTTCTCTCACCCGACACCAAGATTAAACGTGGTGTAATTATACTTTTTGCGCCCCAGTCTTCAGCAGTGAGTTCCTTTTAGGAAGAATGCTCCTTTTGAAACAAGTTTTTCCCCAAAACCCCTATCCTCATCACTTCATTAGAGACTGTAGACGATGGGCATTAAACATCTTCAAACACCCAAAAAGATACTGCCGGGAAAAAATACATAGTCATCCCCACCAACTCCATTGCCAAACACGTTTCCAACATTTTTTTCCCAAAACCTCATTCCAGTATCTACCTCCACATCCCCCCCATAAAAACATAACCAGTAACAGACAGGACAAGCTTCAATCCCCGCGGGGGGATAAAATTTCCTTTAATACTAGAAAATTTTCGTACCCCCCTGCTACCTTTGTGGACCTCAATACTACCTTAGTGGACCCCCCGTGCTACATTTGTGGACCCCCAGTGCTACCTTTGTGGACCCCAGTGCTACCTTTGTGGACCCCAAGTACTACGGGAAAAATAAACACCCAAAACAGTATAATGTGATCCTTTATTGACAACGTTTCGCCCACGCAGTAAAAATTTTTCGAAGTCATAGACAGATCTACCTGGAAAAAGAGTAACATGAGTATTTATAAGATTTAGTCAGGTGGAGAAT